>JABCMJ010040897.1:0-35643 GCA_014822125.1 Arbutus unedo | reverse complement strand
ACAGTTCAAGACATCATGTTCACTGGTCAGCCAGTAAATCCGATGGATTTTCACAATGGAAGGTTCAAGGCCAAAAGCTACCTATCCTATGCAGGAATTATCTGATGTGCTCTATCTCTGAGTTTGATTTGTATTTTGTGTCAGTTTTTAGCCAAGTTCATTCATGTGGGAGATTGTTGAAAATTTGGTAGGGTTGTGAATGAATTTGGAACACCGGAGGGTCTGACGAGGCAATCGGAACGTCTCAGCGGTTACAATCTATTCATGGTTGCATTGATGTCCATCAATTGCACCATTGATATCAATTTATTCCTCTATTTATGATTTCGGAGGTTTCAAAGTTTTAGGATTTTTATAAGTAGTGAATTCTTTTATTTGTTTTGGAACACCAGAGACCCGAATGATTTTTGTATGGTTTTTACGGAGAGAGAGACAGACACAGTTGGTTCGACAGACGGTCGATTGGGAGGTGTTCCATCTGCCGAGTGAGCCGTTTTACCCTAGAAGACAGGTGCCGGAGCGATCCTCCAACACCCATGGGAGGCGGCGAATCTGTTTTAAGGAGACTGTAATTTCACACGACTCGGTTCAGTAACGTATTTTGTTTTTCCGAATCTATTGTAATTCTGTTTTGTAATTCGATTATTGATTTCAATGAAATTATTTTCTGAAATAGGATCCGATCAACCTGTCCGTTAAATTTTTTCCTACGATAACATATTTTATGAAGTTATATGCTACTTTTTTTATCAATGAAAAATTAATAAAAAGTTGAAAAAATATGTAAATTTAATAATTTTTATTGCTGTAGCAATAGTGGTTGTCATCATCAGTTAACAAAACACGGAGTTCATTTATTTGGGCTTATCAAATAGGAGACGTGGCCCAGTCTTAGTATGTTTACGTATGCCTCAATTTTCAGTTACATATTAATTATCCGGTCGTCTTTTTCTTGTTCTTTCCTCTAAGGCAGGCAGGCAGGCCAGCCATCTTCTTCTTCTTCTTCTCTCTCCCTCCTGTTTCTACTCGTTCGGCGAAGAAAGGAGTTGTTTCAGGCGCAAAGATGGGGAAGACGAGATCTTTCAAACAAGAGTTTACAAAAGGTTTGTTTCCTAATATTAATTTAGTCTCTTCCTTCTCTGTCTGCCCTACCTTTCACAAATGCTCCTCCTTAATGCGTTGCTTCTATTTTCGTTTCTCTATTCAAAAAAACGAAATCAGAGGAAAGATTCGAGGAATCTCGAGATATGCTCGCCAAATATCCTGATCGAGTCCCCGTAAGTTCCCCCCACTTTTTCGATATTTCTTCCATCTTTTTTGGTTTTCACAACTCTCGCGCGTATTAATTATTATTATGTTTCCAGATTCACGTTAATCCCTCTTCGATTCTCCATTTCATCCTGTCTTTACTTCATTGTGTAGTTTGGGACCCATTCATATAAGTCTTCGATTCAATTACTGATATTAGATGTACGCTCATAGTTTTCATAAAACTTGACTTCTTGTTAGATTTCGTCCGGATCAATAGCACAGAACATCTGTGCTCTTTATTTCTGTTTTATTAGGTAGGATTATCTATGATAAAAATTTGCTGAATTGTTGAATTTGGTTTGGAGTAATAAGAGCTGAGGTCCTGACTCCTAAGGAGGTCCTCTACTCACCCCATCATGTGGTGAAAATAGAGAAACTCAACATGAGGTCCTTTACTTGATTCTCTTAGGAGAATTATAAAGCTTGCAAAGTTTAATCTTTTGGTTGGTTTAGTTATCACTGTGTTTTATGGAGTGGCTTGATAAGAATTTTACTCTTCAGGTGGTGGTTGAAAGGTATTCAAAGGCTGACCTCCCTGTGATGGAAAAGAAGAAGTAAGCCCTATTTTCTCTGCATACTTATCGAATGATAGACTCTACTTATGGTAGATGATCAATGTATATCCGCTAATAAGAGATTTATCAGAAATTAAATTCATTCTAGCATCAAATAAGCATGCACCAATTAGCTTTTATGATAAACACAGAAAAGTATACCATTTACAATGGAAGAACACTACAAAGCTCATTCTACATGCGAGTTGAAAGATGAAATTATATTTTGTTAAAATTGTTCTTAGTTGAGTACTTGATCTGTACATATTCTAATATTTTGATGTTCTTTTAAATCTGTTGGTTTTGTATGTTTACAATACTCAACTAGTAGAATCGGTGACGGGTTTGGTCTTTGGTTCAGTATTAGTAACTGTGTATAATGCTTGTTCAGTGGCACTTGTTTGTAATATTCTAGGAAAGGTGGGCACATAGTTGTAAAAGGTTCACTGTGCACACCTAAAGTTCTTCAATACCCTTAATGTGAGGTGGCTTTAATGAAGCGCAGCTGAGGCGCATGGTGCAAAGGCTTGATTACTAAAGAGGCGCTTGCTTGATTAGCTGAAGAGGCAATAACAACTGCTAGATTTAAAGATGCCTATCAAAATTAAGTCCCTCCATGCCATGTGCAATATCAGCACCTTTACGGAAGATTATTTGATGTCAGCCTACTAGGTTGAACCCAATGATCTCTGTTTACTTCTTCCCTATGATCTCTCTCTCGCCGAAGACAATGAAAATGTTTAAAAAGGAGGTGTATCTATTTATGTCCATGTCCAATATTGATTGGTCTGTAATCAACCATACATACTGCCTATGTATTATTCATATTTTTAGTAAGATATTTGAGCTCAGTCATGTTAAATTATGTTTATCGATTTTAAGGAGGTTGATCAGCTTAGTTTAAATCCTTGTGTCTTTTTCTGGTTATCTACTGACAACAGGTTCCTGGTACCAAGAGACATGTCTGTTGGGCAGTTTATTCATATTCTTAGCGTGAGGCTTCGTCTGGATCCTGGGAAAGCTCTCTTTGTGTTTGTGAGCAATACTTTACCTCAAACATGTAAATTCACCAGTATCTTTCATAATCAACACTAGTCTTTTTTCGAACAATAGAAGAAACGTATATACTGATCCCATTTTTTCTTTTCATTTTGCTTTTGACTGTCCTTTGCAGCAAGTTTGATGGAATCTGTCTATGAATCCTTCAAGGATGAGGATGGGTTCTTGTACATGTGCTACAGCAGTGAGAAAACCTTTGGTGGTTGTAACTTTGAGAACTGTTGACCCTTTTACATGGTTAATTGTGACAATAGGTCTCCATTGTGAAACTGCTGTTTGCAATACCATGCAGTATGTGGATGGGAATCAACTGCCGCCTCATTGTCTTGTATCTATTATGTAAATTCTCCTCGGATTGGAAATGATATCTTGAATTCTTTGTACGTAGGGAAATATCCTCCTCTTGCCGCTTTTAAAATACTAATGCTATTATTTTGTAGTAGAACTTAATTGATATGTCGCTGGCATATGCAAATCCCTCCTACATGCAAAAGATAGCTTACATTGCATGGATAAATGAGAATCCAATGTGTAATAAATTCTCTCTAAGAAAAGCATAATGAATCGCTGATTCCATTTGATCCACTTGATCTGGAGGTTAGTTTCCGTTTTTGGAAAAAAAAAATGGTAGGGATTGTATCCTGCTCCCCCTTTAGTAACATATATGCAACAATTATTTCTTTACACAGATCTCTACGAGAGAGAGAGAGAGAGAGAGGGGTTTTTATCTTACTGATGCTGTCATTTATGCCGATTTTACATCCCTGAATAAGTTAAGACATGGCCGGCAGGTCTATTGATAGCTTGACCAATGCTGATCTCGATATCGGAAGTTGCTTGTCAGCAGATGCTACTACTAGCCTTCTAAACTAGCTGCAATCCACACACCTCCTCAAAAGATAGCTGGCGAAAACTGCAACGTGACCGAATTATTTGCTCGCTCTTAAGGAATAAATTTGTTTTTTCTATATATATCCCATGATGGCATTAATGAACCTTGAGTAAATGTTTATGGCTTTCCCATTCGAGAAACCTCCTTGCAAGTGGCACTCTAAGCACGCCAATTGCAACAAAAGACACCTCTGGATGTTAATAACACCCCAAAAATAATAATAAAAAAAATTAAGTGCATATTCCCAAAAAATCGAGTCTAAAATCCATATACAAGTTGGAAATTATCATCAAACTTCCACTCTACCAAAAAAGGGAAACAAAAATCAAGACACAAATAAGACCCAATCTAGCCAAACAAGATAAATCATAAGACTGAAAACAATCTAGAACATGATAAGAGCATTGCTGCTTCAAATGGAAGATGATATTCATAGTTATATAACAATTGGGAGTCCATTAATGCTTACTTGCACGATACAAAATAGATTTCACCCATGAACGACGACACTTTCACTATATGACACAACTTTAACAGTTCCGTCGTAACATAAGCAAAAGTAGATATTTTATGGGGTACACACCACGCTTGGTCCTACGTATCTTTGAAACAAAAAACCAGCCACCAAACCCTGGACTTCTAAAATTGCACCCTTCATTTCCCTAATAAAAAAGATAGAAATCAATCATTTTCGTAAGCACATTCAAGACAACACTGTCCTGAATAATAAAACCACTGCCTAAGGACTCAATTTGGATAACCAAACTCCACTTGATAATAGGCCAAAATCCCTGGAGTGGAACATGTAATTAACATGTCAACACCAGCTTAGAAGAATTTGGACACCTTTGTGAAATGAAAATGAATTACTTTTTGGGATCTCCAACAGTCTTTGCCAATAGTTTCTGTCCTCCACCATGTCGCCAAACACCACGAACAGGCAACCCTTCAATTGGGTTCGTGTTTACATCAGATGTTGCCTCCTTTACATCTGGATCGGAATCAGTATTTTTGATATCCCCAAGGCGAACCCTATGAAACTTTGAGGTTTTCTTCCGTTGCTTGCCTTTTCCACCTGAATCTTCCAAATTTTGATTAGATCCGCCACCAGCTGACAGGGAATCATTTTCTCCCTTCAGCTTTACAGGAAGTTGACTGGGTGAAATCATTTCTGCTTGTGCCCCATTGCCCAATACCTTCGCTTTACCTTTCGAAGACCGGTACCCATCCCTTGATAATACCTCCGCTTCTTCTTCTGAAGGCTTGTAGCTTGATTGCAGTTTCCGTACAGAAGTTATAATACTATCTGCTAAGTTGTCTTTTGAACTATTGCCTCCTGAATCTAAAATGCTCCCTTTAACTTTATTGGAACCATCACCGTTTTTCATATGAATCCTTTCCTTGCTCCTTCCATTTTCTTGCCGGGCAATGTTGTTCAAACTTGCATTATGTATCTCGATAAGCGCTATCTGCTTCTCAGCGTCCGGACACAGTCTAGCCAACTCAATAACAAGATGTGACAAGCCAAAGTGATCCACATAAGCTAGATAAGTCCCAGCGTCAATTGAACCCTGACGGTATTCTCCGGATATCTCCTTAAATGCAGTGAATTTCCCTTCATCAAATTCTAGAGCAGATTGTATTCGCTCTACCAAAGACTTGTTTGCAGTCCGAACATCTTCCACCTTCAGTGTAACCTGGCCACTTGAGGGCAAGTTGCGGATCTGTGTTGCAGAAACAGGAGGGAAATCAGAAGTTGAAGGTTCAAAAGATGTACTGTTGGCAAGGTTTGGGGCGGATGTGGAGTGGCTTATCCTACCGGTGCTGCCCATTTTCATTGAAGATCTAGAAGAACCAGCAATTGAAGGTTCGTGAATTGATGCTGGTTGAATCCGGGCTAAACTTGAATAACTAGAAGATGTAGGTCCATTGTCCATTGCTGACTTGTTTTGACCAGAGCTAGACAATAATCCAAGTGTACCATTTGCTGCAGGCTTGGTAAAGATTGGACCAGTTACTGGTAGCACAGGTGTACGGCTTGCAGCTGGCCACTCCTGAGCTGAATTTGGGGGAGTCACATTTGGGTTGTTTTGGTGGCGAAGATCATTTCTGTTGTTTTGGTGGCGAAGATGTGCTGCTATAGTATTCCGCTCGTGTTTGGATTTCTGTTTACTGCTACTGGGTGCCATTGGAAGCGGAGGAAAGGAAGACTCTTCCAGTGGTGCATTCCTTGATTTCTGTTGTGGACGCTCCTGTTTGGATTTCTGTTGACTGTTACTAGGTGCCACTGGAAGGGGAGGAAAAGAAGACTCTTCAAGTGGTGCATTACTTGATTTCTGTGACAAGGCTTGACGGTATCTTGATGGTAGCTCAGAATCTGTAGTAGCTGATGATTCAAATGGTTGAATAATTGGATGGATATTACTTGTCAATCCATGATCAGAAATGATTTCTGCGCTGGACGATGATGGACCATGTAAGGGGCCATCTCCATTAGATGTCTCATAACTGGCTTGGATGGCCATAGAAAGTTGATCGTCAGAATAATCACGACGAAAAGTTCGGCCCCTTCCACGACGGTTATCATGTTCGTTGCTTTGTCGATATCGGAAGCTGGTCGGTATCTGGTCATGGAAGAGAAAACGGTCAGCAAAAAATGCAACCACCAGAAAGAAATTGTGTGGATGTTAATTATTTACAGGCTAGACAATTAGAGTTAAGACAATAAACGTGCCTGAAGAGCGGCAATTCGCTTAGAACGTGACATATTCCCCCCATGTTCCATGGCATTATGTCTCTGAAATTTAAAGGAGAAAAAGAAATGGTTTATTAAGATCCAGAAAGCTGTAAAAAGGCGATCAACAACATTAAAGCTGTCACAAAACCATGCAAAGTTCAGAATTATTTGCGCAGACCATGTACATAAGAAACAAAAAAATAATACTGCACTCTAACTCGCTAGTTTGGAGAAGTTACCTTCATTTCAGCTTCAGATAGAAAGACGACAAATTTTTTAGCAAGGCATGCTTCGTCCTCGCACAAGAAATGCTCTCGACGGAAGTGGATCTGGTAATGTTTTCAGCAATAAAGACAACTTGAATCTAAAATCACCCAAGAAACTTAAAAATGATCATACCTCTAAATCATCATAGTTCTTATAGTACTCGTACTGTCCAGGATGCTGTCTGCAGGTAACAATGGAAGCGTTATGTGAGCTCACCTACACCTATTTTCAGTACAAAAACAGAAGGTGATATAGTTCTAATAAGACACTAAATATCTCACCTTTGGCATATATGACATGTGTAGTGTTCAGTAGACATATGCGAGTACAGTTCATTGTCCCCATAAAACGGGGTTTTGCAGAATTCACACAAAGGATGACCAGTGAAGCCACCTCTTTCACTCTCTGTTCCATCCACCTCCGAGTTACCAGTATTAATATGCTGATTCAATTGTCCTCTAGTGTATAGCTTTTGTTCACATATAAATACCTGACCCATTTCACATGAAGCCAGTAAGATAACTATGTCAAATAATACCGACAACAACAATATAAACAATTACAAAGAACTCTGATCTGATATGCTTCAAATAAGATCCATCTCACACTATAAGTAACCAGATTTCCAGATCCACAAAGTTGAAACCCACAAAGAGCGTCGGTGCATCTTCGACCCTATACCTAAATTACATATCCAAGCAGCAAGCAAATCCACAAGATAGGGACCAAGTTTATCCAACACCACCTCATCAAGGCCCTATCACATCTGGAACAACAAATCTTTGTGCCAAGAGGAGAACATTAATAACCTCAGATGCCAAATTGGATCGATCAAAACTACTACACTCGTTTCACCACAGTACATTTTTACCCTCGTTATGAAGTGCAATTGGCATCGTGACAGCAAAGTGCTTCTACAATCTTTAGTGATGAAGTAGTTTTAAGGACAATTCTTTTCCCGAGCACTAGTAGTAACAACATTTGGGGAGTGCTTATTCTTGGCGTAGTGAATATGTAGAATAAACCACACAACAACGGAATGACAAAGACCTCGTGAAGTTATGCATAATAGCTATCATAGCCTCGACTCAGAATAACAAAAACTACTACATTTTTTATGCACATCCTCTCAACATGAAATCAGTAAAACGTAGACTGCTCCAAAGCATACGATTTGCAGCATGTAAGCAATTCCATTCAGTGAGTTCAATTGTTAAAGAAAATCTGCGACCAACTCATACAATGAGACTGGTGTGAATGTATCATGCAGTCTGAATATCCAGTGAGCACTGTTAAACTTCAGTTGTGAGGTTTTACACCAACATTTATAGTTGATCAAAGTAAACTAAATACGAGAACCTGACAAGAATATTCCCTTCAGAAACACCTCTTATATTAACAACAAAACACGACAACGCACAAAGATCTGTTTCCTTCCCTTGATGCCTTTTTCTTACCATTTATCTCCCTCCTGCCCTTCCACTATTATGTTGTGAATCTGCTTTAGAAGTGTTGGCATTAGCCTTCATTTTCCACATTATTGCACCCTATCATCTCTCATAGTCATTCTTTCTGGCATGTGGTCAAACCACCTCGCATTAGTTTCAAAATGCACCATGGCATTTTGCAATGCTTGACATTCATATGTACATATATGAAAACACCTGTAGATGTCGTGGCCCTTGTGGGCCATTAGGTAAATGTATGTATGGCACAAAAGGAGACATGGGCACATAATTTCATAACACTTCGAAATCAACAGCCCATGGCACCTAAAGCAGTGTAAGATTATGTTCTTTTCATGCAAGTTCGAAGTGGCAAGCTCACAGCCAAGTTTTCCAGGAAAAAGGAAGTGCTCTAAATTTACAAGAGTAACACTTCCAGAAATAACTATTCCAACAAAAATTTAAGGCCAAAAATTAGAAAATGATAAATAAGAAGGTTGTAAAAGCTCCGCAAACATAGAGAGATCACCTTCCTTCCTTCCAGACACAGGCTGCACATAAGCAACCTATGCTGGTGGAACAAATGGCCCTTCAGCTGCTCAATGTTCCTAAACCTTGCTTGTCTCTTTGACCCATCATTTGGATTCTCTTCCATCTGGTCACACACACTGCATGAAAGCCTGCACATTGCTTTGATCATCTTGTAGTGGTCCAAATCATCAAAGAAAGACTGTGTGTCCTCATGGTACCAATATGATCCCACTCGACCTTCCCTAAATTCAGAAGGTAACACTGAAAAATCGCCAATGATCCTTGTATAATCTCCTAAAGCCTGCAAAATCAGTAATTCAATCCATGCTCTACTCAGTTCACGGTAAAATCATCGAGAGAAGTCATAAAAGATCTTTAAATCAACTACATGTACCCCTTGCTAAGATGTATTCAAGGGTTTTAATATTTCTTCAGCTGTAGAAATAAGAGCACCTTCAGCCCTTCTCATACTTATGCTCAAATTTTAGTAAAAAATTAGTATGAGCCAAACACAAATCTAAGCATACTAAGAGCAACAACAGTCATTGCCCAAATTTAAACTCAAATGCAAATTTGAGTAAAAATAATTCAAAAGGGAGCTCCGATCCTTTACCCAAACCCATACCAAATTGAGTTTTACTCAAATCAAGGAACACTCAAATTTAATCGAAATATTCAAGGCCATTTCCTCCCTCTAAAATCTACACCATTGAAATTAACAAGCCATTTACTCAAATTTATGCTCAAATTTGGGTTTGTCCCCTGGAATGCTTCACACCAAACGGATCTTTCACTCAAATTTTGACTCAAATGTGAGTCTTCTTGATTTGAGTAACAAATCGAATAAAACTCAATTTGATATAGGGTTGGATCAAGGAATAGATTAGACTCAAAACAACCATGATGAAACAATGAAATCGAGCAATTGAGTGAGTTAGAAAAATAAATAACAAGAAAAGGGAAAACAATTCAACAGCATCGCAGGGTGAAATCACGCGAAAGTCATTGATTAAGTATCTAGACAAGAGATGTTCAAAAACAAAAGACTATCTAGTTTAGACAAAAGAATCGAAAATAAAGAAAATTTTCAAGGAAAATAGGGAACCTTGGTGACGAAGACGAAGTCGGACTCAGTCTTGCATATACAGCAACGACGATCGTCGCAGATGAAACGAAGGCGAGCGACGCAGGTGGAGCAAACCTCCCGGTGACCACACGGTCCGTATGCAACCCATTCGAGGGTCTCCGCGCACACAGCACAGCTATCATCCATTGTCCCTCACTTTCTATCCCTGTGAGATCTAAAGATCGACCCGAAGGTTGAAGAAGACGGAGAGAAGACCTAGGGTTTTGGTTTTTATAGCGATGTAAGTAATTGACAAAATACCAAGAAAGGGATACGATTGGGTTTTACGGAGACCTGGGAATTCGATGCAATAAATCGCGAGAAAAACAGATGAAGGGATCAACAGACGATCGAATTGACAATCTAATCTACGAATTCGCCTCTTCTTCTACAGGACAATTGTATTTTTATATTTATAAGTGGTCGGTTATCAAAGGCTGCTCGAACCTTTCTTGTTCGTACCGTGGGGAAGGGTGCTCATCAAGGAAACCAAAGAATTGCAGGGGTCACTTTATACTTTGTTTGGAACTCGTGGAAAGCTGAAGAAAAGAAAAAAAAAAAAGAAAAAGAAAAAGAAAAAATATTTAAGGAGAAAATTAGTTGTTTTTCTTTGTTTGAAGTTAAAACAAAACAAGTGAAAATAAAAGAGAAAAATAGTTTCCTTTGTTTGGTTTCAAAGAAGAGAAAATAAAGAAGAAAAACTTAAAATTAACTAAATGTCTTTAGATTTTTAACTAAAATTTAAAATTTCCTCTTCCATTTTCTCTCTCATTTTCTCTTGCTATTTCTAGATAATTCTTATTGTTTTTTCCTTGTATTCATTCTTTCTCTGCTACACTAAAAACCAAACAAATAGGAGAGAATTTTTTTTATTTTCCTTTCCTTTCTCTCCCCTTTCCTCTCTTCCAAACAAAGTGTAGTCTTTTCATTACTTCTCTATTTATCTCTCTTTATACATATATTCCAGTGTCCGAAGACACTTGATTGAAAATTAAAATTTTTGTCAAAGACACTCTATACAAATTTTTAAATATTTATACTAAACTAATCAATCTATTATAATTTTTTTAGATCTGTGCGTAAAAGTGCAACGCAAAACATCGAGAATACATATGCACTCTAACGGAATACGAACAAAAAATGCATGAGTAAAAATTACATACGTGAAAATTATGTTTATGCATATTTTTTATTTATTTTTCCTTTCCATTGCTAGAAATACTAATTATTATCGAAATACTTATGAATATTTTCTTAAATTATAAAAATACTTAAGTTTGATTTAACTTAACTTAACTTAACTTAACTAAATTATTTGTTGTCTTTATTTAATTTTTTTTTTGTATTTGTTATTTTTATATCAATTTTGTAAGGTTCATTGGCCAATTTCCATGAAAGAGATATAAAAAATATAAAATTATATCTAAAAATTAAAAAAATTAATAAAAACAATAAATAAGTCCAAACAAATAGTTTTTTACTTATTTTTTATTTTTTTTAATTTTTTTAAATTTAAACATATTAAATATTAAACTAATAAGAATAAATACTACACTAGAACTTAGTCAAAAAGGCAAGAAGTGTATAAATTATTTTGTCTATTTTATACATCAACTTATCTTGTATTTTTTTATCTCTTTAGCGATGTAGAATTAAACCTTATCCCTACTATCACTTACTTTTCCTAATTTTACCCATTGAATCAAATTTTAAACTTTATCGCAATCATTAAAATCTACAAAAAGTTAATTTGTGAGGAGACATTTTCAAAATACCTCTTTTATTGTTATATAGATAGATACACACGTATATATAATTTTCGTGAGAACACGAAAAATCTTATCAAACATTATTTTATTTGAATTTCGATGGGGATAAGTAAATCATGTTAATCAAATAATGAGTTGAAGAATAATTTAAAAATCAATAAAGACAAATATATTCGTGCAATCAATAAAGAAAAAGACTGATAAAGAGAGTACGAGTTTAAAAAGGAATTAAAGATAAATATCATGAAATGATATTTAATAAGTGAAAGAGTATAACGTGATATACATTTACTTGATAAGATAAAAATATACGAAAACATTATTTACCGGTTAAAAAAAATGGACTTATAAATTTGATTTTCATCCAATGACCAGACCAAATGTACTACAGACTATGAGCTAAAAGCAATTTCATCCAACATTTTATTATTTATTAGCGTATCAAAATATCATTCTATCAGTTGAAGTTATTTTCATATAATTTTAAATTCAGACAATTAAATTATGGTATATATCTATTTGATATAGATCATTTGTTTTGAGTCATGTGACAAATTTCCCAATTAATGCCAAAGTTAACGTCAAAACTTATTTTTAATTTTAACAGTAATTTTTCCTTCAATTTTGACATTGACAGTTTAACATGAAAATTTCGATAAATAACTCCCTTATCATCCAAACAACAATATGAGTAATATTTACAATTTTACTATTCTTAATTAAAATAAATTTCTTTTTATTCGAATGCTCATCATAATTTTTAAATTTACAAGCCAATCAATTACCCTTAATAAAGGATAAAATTCTTTCATATTGCATTCTGACAACTGATATATTTGAGTTGAAAAAAAGTATTTTGTTACGAAATCCGTTACCTTAATGATGTGAGATAACATTCATTAATATGAAAGTACTCTTCTAGTTTTGAAAAATTAATGCAAATATAAATAAATAAAAAATAACAAAAAACAATAATATTAATATTGAAAAATTACTCAGCAGTAAGATTGAGCAATTAAAAGTCACAATGGATCCAATGAGGTTCGTCGAATTGACCCTTGAGCTTATCCCCAAAGTGGGACCCCACAACCGGGAAAGGGTCCATCCCCTCCGCCTGGTGGTACCACGTTGGGGTGCCGTTCTCGTACCCATTTACCGTCAGCCTCCGCAGTCCACTTCCGTCCAACCTCGCCAAGTGCAAGTCACCGTACGGCTGGAAATGGTTAGGCAATGACACCGGCTCCGCCGTAACTCCCCCCAAGTTGGCCGTGAACAGCAACCACTCCCCATCTGCACTAAAGCACACGTGGTTGGTCCTTTCTCTGTCCACCTCACTCGATCCCTCCGGCCCCGCCAAGTGGATCCTCCGGAGACCACTGCCGTCTGGATGGATGACGTATATGCTGAACGCGTCGACGTTGTCGGGGTTATGCCTGTTCGACGAAAACGCTATGAGTTTGCCGTCCGGGGACCAGCTCGGCATCGTATCAATCCACGCCCCGTCTGTCAATTGACGGATTCCACCGTTCAATTCTCCATTAACGGCGTCTACTATGTACAGGTTCTTATGCCCTGAACGGCCAGATCTGAAGACCACAAACTTTCCTTCCGGCGAGCACGAAGGGAATGCGTTGTTACCCGTTTCTTCTCTTGTGAGGAGCTTTACATCGACTGGGATATCTTCAACATGGTCATCAAGGTCTGCGAGATCGAACGAGATTCGTGCGATCTGGACCGTTTCTTCCACTGATGCGAAGACCGGTCCTATTGATGTGAAAATAACATTCTTCTCCGCTGGACACCAGGAGTTGGAGAAAGCTGTTCGGTCTTTCAACAGGGTCCACCTCTTTGAACCGTCTGATTTGACGATCTTAAGCCCCGCAATCGAATCGAAATCGGGATTGAAGGCAATCAAATCACCATCCGGAGAGAATGAAGGAAACGATCCGTTGATCCTGAACATTCGGATGCCATTTAAGGGAGACGCCACGACGTCCAAGTGTGGAATTATGGAGTCACCGGGTGCTGACTCGCCTCTGAATCTGTGGTAACCGATAAAACCAGACCCCGGCGATACAAACGGGTTGTAGTGGTGGAAGTTTGGGCTTACTAACTCCGTCACGGGGTGGAATTCCTGTGACAGCACGTCAAAAATCTCGACGTGACGGTAATTCTTGTCACACCGGCGAGTAGCGACTGCAATTCGATTACCGTCGTGCATAGCCGCAGGAGTGAATGAATGGACTCCCGGTGGCGTGACTCTACAAGGGGTAGATAGAACGCCGGGCAATTCAAAATCTTCGGGCAAGTCGATTCTGAAAATGCTCCACCATCCATCATCCGCTTGACGGTGGAAGAAAATTGTGGAATCTCCTGACCAAGTGGGCCACCCACCGTGTTGACAGACAACCTTGCGGTTAGCCGGATCTGAGTCTCTGAACACGACAATATCGGTCTGGAGATCATGAAAGTCACCAGCCCACGGCCGAGCCCCATAAGATGCGACGGCGATGAATTGCCCAGAGCGAGAGATAGCCGGACTGTAATCAACGGAACCATTGGGGGTAAGGCGGACGATTTTCCCGTCGTGGAGCCCGGTTGAGTAAAGAGCAGACCAGCTTTTGAAGGGCTTGTCGTTGGGTTCGTGAGCTGAGATGAAGTATAGGCGTCCGTCCTTAATGAGGGGACGGTCGTGGAATAGACTTAGAGGAGGGGAAGGGAGTTGCTCCGGTTTAGACGATCCACGAGTTGTCAAATAGAGACGAGACGATCCGGTTCTCTCAGAGACGTAGACGATGGTTTGGTCTTCGTCCACGAATTGGGCGTTAAAATTGATGGAAACTCCGTCGGTGAGGCGTTGTTCGGTGGACTCCCATTGATTGTGGAGATCGACAGCAGAGGGGGTTTTGAGGGTGAAGACGTCGAATCCGTACTGGGGTCTGCCGACGGTAGTGAAGACTATTGTTCCTTGCGGGTCCATAGCGCAGTGAGTAGTGCGTGAGACCGAGTGAGGGTGATGACATATATGTACAGTCGTCTTAAACAATGGAGGAATAATCTGGAAGGGAAGCCTGTCGTCTACTGTAATTATTATTAAATATTAAATTAAAAGAGTATCGTTACGCTGTCAAACATTTAAATAAATTTATTTTAAATTACGATTTTTCTTTTAAAAAACTTTACGAGATCAAAAACTCTATCTCGTTAAAAGCAATGTGAACGGAGTGAATTACATGGAGATGCTGCGTGCGTGTGACATGACGTCTTAACCAAAAAGAAACAAAAAGGAAGATGCCTGATCGTTTGGCAAACTCGTCATTATCCGTTTGGCATTTGCACCCTACAAAATTCCCGATCAAAAATACTATCCACGTTATATTTGCATATTATTCAAAATAACAAAAAAATTAAATTTATTTTTTTTAAATTATTTAAAATAGATTTATTTTTTCAATATAAAATAACGTTATTTTAAATAATATATAAAAATAATGCATACAAATAATGTGTATATCATTCTTGCTCTCTAATATATATATACACATACATGAGCACATATTATCACTACTATTTTCTAAGAAATAAAATTAGTTTTTTTTTTTAAAAAAATTCTGCAACAATCCACTTCCAGTTTAAATTCCTCCTACAACAGAGCTAACAAACAGCATAACAAAAATTCTCCGTTTTCCCAGTGGTGTAGAATTGCTCCAAGTACATTATTAAGGCCCCTATTGGCCTAACTAATTTATTATAATTTATTTTTTATATCTATTTATTTATTTTTTATATTTATTATTTTAATTTTAATATTTTATAATTTATTAATTCGTCTTAACAAAAAAAATTTAAAAAACATAAAATTATATCTAAAAATTAAACAAATATTACTAAAGATGACGAATAAATAAAAAAAATCTGTTTTTAATTTATTTTTATTTTTTCTAAACTTTTTTTAAATTTGACTCATTGTTTATAACTTTTTTTGAAAGTACTTGTCGAGATGAACTAATAAATCACAAGAAAATTAATGAAAAATAAAAAATCACAAAAAAATTTCACATAAGGACGAAAAAAATTCAATAAATACCACAATCCATATGAACTCTAAATCGTCTATAAAATGATGGTTTTAGATACATAATCTTACGTCTTCTCTCTGAGATGGCAGACTCATCTTCTACATGATTGTATTCAGCAAAAATGAACATTTATATACGCTACAGCCACAATCCCCTTGCTCCCAAATACGTAAAAATTAAAAAACATTATCAAGGCAATATATAGCCAAGTAAAACGATAGGCGTACCGATCTTATGGTAATCAATTTGATCTCAATTTCATAAAATTAACCCAAACCTCCAAATTTCAAAGCCCTGGCCAGTAAAAATGAGGGAACAAACCAATATACAGCTAGAAATACACACACATATATAAGACAGTTTTGTATAACCATTGCAGAAGTTATGACATCACATTCAGCAATTTCAGGCATCCCAATCTTTGCCTAGAATTTCATACCAAGAAAATGAAGCATGCGAAGTAAAACGAAACTTAGTAAATTGTCAGCCATGCTCAAAATGAATAAGCTCCAGAAATAAAATATCGGGTGTTTTTTCCTCAGAAAATATTGCAGAAATCTATCTTAATTATCGTCTACTCCTAAAACAAAATGCAATTCCAACATAAACAAAATTTCTCTATAACAGGTCTTACCCCTTCTGAGGGATACCGGAAAGTGAGAATGGCTGCAAATTCTCAGGATATGCCTCTAATCCCAATAATCTCGCGATGTTGACCGCTTCCTCTATAACAAAGAGGAAATAACAATTCTCCCAACAAACGTCCATATATATAAATTCCTAACAACATAAGAACTAGCCTCCAATATCGAAGGTTACTATCACCCTTTAGCAATTAGCAAATGATTTTCGGGGGAGATATTATATGGGACATACTTTACAAGGCGAGCTTCTAGGCCATGTTCCTTAATCCACATCAACCTCCCCATATCAATAACATCTTTGCACATGAAGCCAAGCACAGCCCTGTCCACAGCCTTCATATCCCTTAAAACATCTTCAACCTTGCGGGCAACCTTGCCACCCTCTTCCATATCACTGTCAGGAAAAAGCAATCCAAAACATAAAAGTTCAATAAACACAGAACGGAAGTGATTGCATACACTTGGATAGAAAAAATATGCAATTTCCTATGTTAGGATGATGGCATCCATTAGATATGAGATAACAATGTGCATTACATGATTTCCAGATCTGATGCTACATCAACAGTGCTTGGTAGACCTGAACCATGATCTGCATCCACAGCCCAGCTAGTAAACCATGTAATCATATGGAAATCTTCCCTGGTTATTCCGAGATTTGAAAAATATCTCTTATCTGCAGGACAGACAAAATGGAACAGCCGAGTCAAACTATTTCCAAAGTCAAAAGAAACCATTCATTGTTATGTATTTGTAATTGCTATTAACTAGGAAGCAAGAAGGAACTTAAAAGTAAGAAAACAAGGAAACAGGATGAAAGAATACTTATGTAATGCTTCCACTGGCAAAGATGATGGCAGCATGTTGCTATGGCCAAGCCTGTCAGATTAGAACTTGAACTGCGCCGTGCAACATTTCGTTGAGTACGTTTTTCCCCCAGGCAACATCTTAGAGTCATGTCTGCAAACTTTCATACATGACTGACGATTCATAAAATCACATATAACTGATAGTGTTATTGAGATCAACTACAACAATTGTATTAAACTTCAAAGGTTAAGGTTTTAATGGCCATTCAATGAACCAAAATTTTGAAGTACCTGTCGCAGGCCCACAGAGATGTTTACCAATTGCCAAATAAGGAATTGCTTGCAAAGACTCTACGGCATTCAAGTTCAAATCCTCAACTGCAAAGTTGAGCGTTTATACTGTAAAGGAGCAGTGGAAAGTATGAACAAATAGAAGCATACTTGCTTTATATGCATGGAAAAGGATCATTTCATCAAGCAAGAACATTGATGAAAGACATATTGAAAATAAAGCATATATTCTACTAATGACATACAATTGTGGAGGCGTGGTATTTCTAGAAGCTCTAGATTTATTTAGCCTTCAAATTTGATACTAGTTTAGGAAGCTAATTTCTAAGTGACTGGCCATTCCTCTATACTTCAGCGTGACATGGTGTCCATATCACCAGGTCACCCTTCGTGAAAACTTCGATCACGATTAAAAAACTAACTGCGAAAGTAAGAGAAGGTAGCAAGAACTACCCTAAGGCAATTATCATGAATGAGGAAATCATTCAATTCCCTATATTTCCTCTTTTGGATGTCTGATATGTTCATACAACACAATGGAACCTGAAGCATTTATGGCTTTTTAAATAGGTTAAATTACAAGCTAATCACTTCAGGAATCAATTTAAAACTACCAGTTCATAGAAACTCAGACTGAGATTTTTTCGAAGTGAAGAACTGAAAGGCAAAATTGACAATCCAAGATGGCATGCAAAAGTTCCATATTCATTAAAGACTCGACAACCTCACGTACTTACATGAACTTAAACCTGCAATATATTCATAACTCCTGAAAAAGAACGAGGAAACAATTTTTGCACTTCATTTTTAGCACTCCACGCTCCAAAGTTTTGTCTTTAGCCTCTCACGTGGGGAGTGTCAGAAGCTAAAAGTGGAGTGTGAATGTCATCTCCCCGAAAACAATAAAACCACCAATCCTTGGGTTCAAAATACCCATGAACATCTAGAATAATGAGAAGTAAAAGAGACATCGGGGGCACAGGCTAACACAGGAGTCTTTTTCCTTTTTTTTTTTCTGAAGGGGTGGGGAGGGGTGATTATCATCTTTTTTTTTTACCCGAATCTCTCTTGCTACGTCTCATTTCTATAATGTCTTCTGCAGAATTAAAGGCCTTTGCTGGCTACAGTACGGGCAAACAACTGTCACGGGCCTCCTTTGGCACCAATGACATCGGTTGCTTATTCTCTATATTACACATTTCAAGTTTTAATATAGAGTGCGAGTGAACTAGAATAAGCATTTGGTTCATTTTAACAGCCTTAATTTCATGCCTGAAAGGCACTCCTCAGCTCATTAATTAGCATATAAGTACATGGCAAAGACAGACACACTCCAGCACTTACCAAATCAAAGTCACAGGGTTATTGCTTGACAGAAGTATCTACCTTCAAACTTTCAATATGCACACTTGGGTGCAGTACAAATTAATCAAGAGACAAGCACTCTTGCATCAGGAAGCAATCTTCTACGTTGATAAAGTGAGTATTCTCAAGTGCTGTAGATAGATCAATATAACTGTGTCCTTGACAATAGACAAATGAAAATCAAAAGATTCACGTGTTTTGCATGTCACACGGTATCTCAGGTACATAATACCTAATCAGTTGATATTGTGGGATTCGAATACGCATTTTACATGATAAACCAACCAAACTGAAACAATAAAAAAGCAGGAAAGAGACCAACTTAGAAGCACTAAACAATGTTCCAAACAGCAGGATTTTGAAGAGCCTTACTGTCAATTCTCAAGCGTTCTAATATCAAGCTCTCTTTCTGGCGCAAACTTCGATCAGCCTTGGAGTAGCATTTTCATGTCAAATAAAAGCAAATAAAGTACCAATCAATCCAAACTCAGAGAGCTAATAGAATTTGCTCTGCCTACTGTACAAGGATACTAAAGCAAATGAGCGAAGTTGAGAACAGCAAATAGATGAAGAAATAATTTCCTTAAGTTGAAATCAACTAACCTTAAGCTTGTAGGACTTTCTCTCAACCAGAAAGACTTTCTTTATTCCATAACAGTCTGCGAGCATTTGTGTTAAGTAACCCCTGCCAGCTCCAAACTCAACCACTGCAGGGACATGAGCATCATCACCGGATAGCCCATCAGATGAAACATTTTCCCTTGACATGTGCCCACCAGAATTCTTTAATCCCCCAAACTCTTCCAAGTTCCCCAGAATTGATGCCTGTTGCAGGACATGTTTCTCCTGAAATGGTAATTTTCTGCACGCAAACAACTCTTGTTTTTTTAACCAGCAATCCCAATACAACCAGTTTTAAACTTTTAATGGGGATTGGCGAGTTTGCTTACCCATCCACTTGTTTATTAATCCATACACCACAAGCTTCTGGTATCTTGAATGACTCTTGAATATCTTTACACATTGATGCATGAACGGTCTGAATTTTACTGATTAATACGGACACTTCAGTTGCAGTCATACTGTACACAGCATTCCTCTTCATTTCGGAGGTGATGCTACCCAATGGCCCACGAGAGGAGTTATTCAAGGGGGCTACATTTTCATATCTTTCCACTACTGCTACTACTTCTTCTTCTTCTTCTTCTTCTTCATTTGTGCCAGCATTGATGCCCTTTTGGTAGAAAGGTTGGACTGACAAAGACTGAATATGTTTCAGTAACGGGCATCTTTTTAGATGCCCCTCGAGATTATCTTCAAGAACGGTGCTAGTAATTAACCAGATATTTAGGTTAAAAGGAAGAAATAAAAAGGAAAGAAAAATACACAAATGTCGTAATACGTAAATGGATAGTAGCAAGAGAAAGGAACGAGGGAAGAGGGTGAAGAGAATACTGAGAAGGGTCGATTGGGCATGGAATCCACTTGCAATCAGATCTCGTGGTGTGGTTTCCGCAGAACCTAAGCCGTCAGTTTGCAAACAGAGGGTCGTCAGATGTTGAATCAAAGGGGGAGAGAGAGAGAGAGAGAGAGAGAGAGAGAGAGAGAGAGAGAGAGGTTACTTGGAGTTGCTATTGAGAGGAGCGTTTGCACAGAATCTGTTCTTCTTGGGGAGCCAGAACTTGCACCGACTTTCCATTGTTCTCGACTTCTTTCTCGTTTTGGGGCTTCTCTCTCAAGCCTTTTTCTTCGTAGGCGCAGTGGGGACGAACTCCTCTCAAGATCCTTTTTCATTGAGCATAATACATCACCTTACCCACAATTTCTATATAATATTTATTAATTTGAATATATATTAAAATTTATAGAATTCATTTCTATATTTTGTCTTATAATAATAATAATATGTCACATAAGCATAATGTACATTTTGATGTACAACTTGATGTGTCGGTAGATTTATCGTTTTTCATTACTCCACACGCAATTTTGTTCCTTCCACTTCTATTTTTCAAATATTTTCCATCCATTTTATTTTATATTTTTTTGGTTTGCAAGGGTATGGGCAATTTTGTTCACGCTGAATGTGTGACCATTTGGATGTCCCATTTTGATAACTAAAATTATTTATTTTATTTAAATTAATTTGTTAACCTTTCATGCAAAAATTTAATTTAATTAAATATTTAATAAGTACTCAATATGATAAGTACTTCGAACAATCAAAACACTTTATTTGTTCCATTCAAAATTTTAAATTTTACATGCTAAAAACTTAGAACATTAAATTAAAACCTTTGTCATTCAATTGAGCTTAATTTTTGCACGAACTCGTATAAAATCAATTTGAATAAAATAAATAGTTCGAATAAGTGTAGTCGAAATGAACTCCACTCAATATTAATCTCGCAAGAGTGCCTCAAAGACTTCAACTAGGGGAAATATTGCGATTAAGAAAAAACTATGGAAAAATTTACCAGCAGTATTCCTTTCGTGTGTGGTGTTTTACCATAGATAATGTTAAAAGAAGGTATGCAATAGTCACAGGGTCGAATTCAAGCCTATAGGTACAAAAGCTTTATGTTTATTCCATTTGTAAGACATGAAGAAGTTACTAGTACATTTCAGCAATATTATAGATAGCATTTTTTTAGTTTTTACATGATTCATAACTCAATCGGCACAACAGCAAATGAAAATAATAATACAAATTTCAGAATTGTTTCTTCTCCAATGAATTCTTGCTAGTCCCATTGACAGTCCTGCCATGTGAGAGAATTGTTAGAGTGAAATAAAACGGACTTCGAATTAATCAACTTCAAGAGAAAGCATTCGCTCTGTTTAAACTTTATTGGAGGTGGCTTGACCCCAAAAGTTGGGAGGCTAACACGACCTTACAAACCCATCGGGAAAGATCCTGGAGAAGATTGAGCCTTTTGCTTTAACAAGCAGCACATATATTCCATAACACGGGAGGTGAACCAAAGCCAAGGCCAAGTACCTACACCAACAAAACCTCTTCTGGGTTAATCTCTCCGTTTAGCATGTCATAGTCGAACGATATATGTATGAACATGTACATAAATTGGCATATACTTGATGTTTGCATAAGAAGCAAGGAAATTACCAGAGAGGCGCCCATGGAATTGAAAGGTCAAGGAAAGGATATGGCCACCTACAAGAGTTGGAAAACCTATTGACAATCCGTAGGAGAAAGAGAGAGCAAAATGTACTCATAGCCTACTGGAAGATGAGGAAATTGAGGAGCAATTACCATGTAAAACCACAGGCATGAAGAATCCATTGAAAGACAACATAGGAAGCACTCCATAGAACAAAATATGCAAGTCCATGCCAATGAAATGGCTGAAACATTAGTTGAAAGATAGTCAAGATACTTGCTCAAGCCAAGGAAAGTAGTGAAACCCTATGGTACCCATTGGCTAGCTAGAATGATGATCTTCCATTGATGACGTGATGGTATATTGACCGGTGATAATGTCAACTTACTTGGCTATTGAGAGCAGAATCAAGAATGAGAAAACCAGCGTTCACGCTGTGTATGCTTCCAATCAACTGCCAAACATCATTAACAGAATATTAACAACTAACCTGTGGAAGAGACACTGATCTTGGTATTCCAAAAGGAATGTTAAGAGCAGATGAAACCATTGAAAGCAAGCAAGTGCTACAAGAAAAGAAAAAAAAAACTGTTTTCCCCAAGAGGACTAACCAGGGTGATCTGAAATTTATCACCTAGGAGAAACGGGACTAAAAGACACCAAAATACAATGTCCGTTAGCATAGAGGCACCTGCAGAAATCTGTTGAGAAGTAGGAATTAGTTTCTGAAATTGTTAAAAGAGCAAACCTCAAAACCACAACTGAAGGTCTCCAATCCTTTTTATCTTGTTTACAGTACAAAAAAATCGGTACAATTATGCTTGATGTCAGTCATTTCTCTTTCTGTTATTGTACTCGATACAGTTTGAGAGATGGAAATGAGAAACATGAAATGCAGAAACCGTGTAATTAACCTGGTAAATAGCTTGTAGAAGATGCTCCAAGTAATCTGCTCTCCACTCTGTCTCTTCTTGGCTATAATGGCTTTGAAACTTGGTTGAGGATGCATTACTCTTAGATCTATTCGCTTTAGAATCCTTCTTCAAAAACTCATCGCTTACTCCATCTCCAGGAACAGACTTCTTTGAGTACTTCAAGCATCCACGAGCAGATACTATAGTCGCAAGCTACCATGTAGAAGATGAGTCACAATAATCACAAACGCTAATTGGTTTAAGATAAATGAAGATTTTAATTGTCTTCCAAAAGGGAATGTATCCAACTAACAACGATGGTTTCATGCATGTATATATCCTTGCAGAATGCTATGATGTTTATGTTTATGAACCATGTTTAGTACTTGTCACCAAAATCATTGACGTGACAGTGAGCCCATTTCAGCTTTGCGTTGGTTACATATCAGATTACTCATAAGATACCAAAATGTGGTCACTGTAGCATAGGGTTTGACATACTGCAAAGTAGAGCGTGACCAATGCAAAAGTCCACCTGCCCATCAATTACAACATGTAGGAGATCAGAATTAAAGATCAGGTACTCAAATCACAATTCCGCATCAAATTGTATATGTGAGACATCTCCAATCATTCACCAAGTCTTTCATTGAATTCAATTTCAATGAAAAAATTGCAAAGGATGAGCTCCAATGGTTTCACCAAAGAAATATAAATCAGCAGTTCAGCACTGTTTCCTAAATTTGGTCAAGGAAGTTTTGGGGATAAGCTTGAACTTGTTTTTTGGGAAAAAAAAAAATTGATGAAACGTTTGAGAGACTAAGGATTGGAGTGTTCAGTTTATTCATCGCAAATGGTTAAAAAAAATTGTTTTTATTTTTCCTTTTTTGGCGGATTGGGATGTCTAAAAAAAATCAGGAAGAAAAATTAGAGTGGTGTCTATGTCAAACCAAGCTCAAACAAATCTTCTACTCAAACGTGATAAGAAAGGGAGTACGGATTGGAGACGGCCTCACAAAAGCACATGACAAATTGAAAGCCAAAATTTGGAACTCAAAGACAAATCTTAAGAGCCATGACTTGACAAAAACACACCAATAACAGTAGAAATGTTCAGTCTCTTCTGTCCACGCGTACACATGAAACAGTACGAAATTCCAGGGGTAGAGAGAGAGAGAGAGAGAGCAAAAGGGTTAGTTGAAGTTGTTGGAAGCTTACTGAGTGTAGAAATAGAAGGCGAAAGCTCCTCCGAGGACGAGGACGATATGATATAGAATGAAAGCCATGGAAGCGAAGGCGAAAGCTCTGAAGAAGAGAAGCCAAAGCGGATTGAGGTTTTTCCAGCAAGGAAGCCACATTACAGCAGAGGAATTGATTAGAGAAGGCTGTCTTTTGAGGAATCTGAAAGCGACCACTGATGGGAGGATGAAGATGAGGGCGCACACTGGGACTTGCCATCGAATCCAATACTCTAACCCTATCCCTCCCTCCTCGAACTTGATCTCCATCTCTTCCTAGTTCTCCTCCTGTTTCCCCAACAACCACGGATTACAGTACAGTTTCTCACTTTACTCTTACCTGGCGATGAAGGGATTGGTGGACCTTTCTACTTCATTTGTCTCGACTTCGAATACATTATACATGGAAGAGAGTGTGTACTTGTCTTGAGAAACAGTGTTATTTTATTGTTGTTTATCTTAAATAAAATAGAAGACTTATTTTACAGGGGCCTGCTGTAGTGGATTGTAGTTGAATAGTACATGTTTAAGTGGTAAAACTGTCGTTATTTAATAGTTATGTTACTATTTCTTTAGTTGTATCTATTGGCCTACCTAAAAGGTTAATATTTGATGAAATAAGATAGTTGAGATAGGTTAGGAGTGCACACATAAAGTTATTGAACCACAAATTGATATTTTATAAATTTAAGGAATGATTTTATGAGAATTTGTAAGTTGACAGATGAGACTACTTGAAATGAAACCCTCGAATAAGAGAGAGTCATTTTTCATAGATAAGGGGAGTACTTGAACATAATCTAAATCTCAAGGGGTGTTAATTTAAAATTTTCAAGTAATAAATTAATGGTTGGAAATTAAGGGAGGTTGTTGGGAAGTCTAAGTCTGACTTTTCTTATAGTAATTGCTGGCCGGCTTTAACTTTTGCTTACTTTTTTTGGTGGGAAAGGGGTCGCATTCACCTTTTTTTGTATAGATTTTATTAATATAGATATGTTTAAAATTATTAAATATACATAATTTTTTAAAAATAATATAATATAAATTTTACGTGTATTAAATAATTCTGAACACATATGTATTCAAATCTACGCACGAAATAATGTGTTCATGGCTTTTTGTTAGTATTTTGATGAACCTGCCGGTTCCTCTCTACTAAATTCTTATATTTTGTATAAGGATTTAAATTGTAGTTATCCCTGTTTATTTTATTGCAATAAGGAGAAAAGCAGAGTCTGTTTGTTAAGAAATAAAAAGAGGTGGAGTTCCAACAAAACTGGGCTCTGCATTCTATTTGGAGCCCACTAGCCCACCTAAAGTGGAAATTGTAGACCTTGTAAAAATCGAGTGACTTTTTCGATTAAGCAAAACATAACATTAAGGGGTGACATGAAAAGGCTTTTATCTATTATTTTAATTTGATTTCCCTTATTGTTCTGTTTTGCAAATCTGCTAATAAATCTATCAAAAAGTTCATGATCCGAACTAGAATGATATGCTGCAAGTCCATTGCATTAATTCTTTATGGATAGTCGGGTACGATGGTAAGATGAAAAAAAACCTATTTTGCTAAGATGAAAGAGAATCTATTTAGACAAAAAGTGTACAGGTCATCAAAAATTTATTCCCCTCCTATTCTAGTCATATGAAATAGTTACCATAGTTGGCTGGAATTGCACTGACTTGGGCCTATGGTGTTCTTATATATTTAATTGGCACAACTTCAGAGATGAGCTGGACTGAATGACTGCCTAGGGCTTAATCTCCTTCTTACTAATCTGTCGTGGACAAGTCCTATCAAATTAATCATTGTCAGACTGAAGAAGGCATATGCACTTGGCGCATGATTAACGAGTGGATTGAGCAGGTACACTATGGTGGGTACGTATGGGAGGAATTTGTTAAGTAATTCTCCAAGGACATGTGTACGCTTGACCACTCTACCGAGTGCATGGTGTTCGGCATGGTAAGAGCGGATGTGATACCTGGCGTGGCCTGTTATCTGTTAGATCGTGGGGGACATGCTGCTGCTAGATCAAGTGGTTGCATGGCAACCCCAGGTCAGGCACGGAGAACATGGCAATTGTACGGAATATTGTACGGCTCACAACGTAATATTCTTAGACATCGTGGTACGTGCATGGCCAGCCCGTCGCATACCCCTATAAATAATAAGTCTACACATACAACCTCCATACACATATCCATATTCTCAAGCTTTTCGGTTGGGTTCTCTTTTTTTGTGTTTTTTTTTTGAAAACTAATGTAATTTTCAAAGTGCCCCTCGACTACTAATTACGACCAGTCAACAGTGACGAGTACTTGATTCTTTTACAGCCGAAACAAAGGATTCAATAAAGAAAAATTAGAGTTGTAGGCTCCACAATTACAAATGAGAAAATGCGATAGTAAACTATACTAGTATAAGACAAATTAAAAAAGTAGAGAGCATGAAGCTAGAGGGTTGAGCCATTAATGGCAGACAAGATTGATGACCTTATGCAGCGGTAAGCTAGAAAAAGCATAACATTAATTCCAGATAACAAGGAAAAGGCACATGGGACGCCCCAGGTAACAAGGGTTTGACTCCAAAGAAAAAAAAGAGTACTGTGGATGTGGACTCCTAATTAATAGCAATCGGTGCCCGTAAAATATTGGCTCATGAGTAACAAAGAAACATGTAGGAGTGGGCCGGGATCTACAAGCTAGTTGTAGAAATTTGTGAGGTGGCATGGTTAACCACCGTGAAACCGCCATCAACCACCAAGTTATGACCACTAATATAAGCGGCATCATCGGAAGCAAGAAAAAGCGCAGCCTGAGCAACATGGCTAGCCTTCAACACAATGCCCTTCAGATTTGCCAAGGCACAACTACTAGCCTCAACTTCACTTGGTTCCATATTATAGGCTACACAAGAAAGAGGCGTCGCAATACCAAATGGAGACACACAATTTACCCTAATTCCATAACCCCCAAGCTCACTGCATGCCGATCGAACAAGCCCCACAAGTGCGTGTTTGGATGTGGTATAGGCGTGGGGACCCACTCCTCCCATGCACGCCGACACGCTGGTGGTGCAGATAATCGATCCCCTGATTTTTCTATCCACCATCACACGAGCCGAATGCTTGATTGTGGCCGCCACTCCTCGGACGTTGGTGGCCATGGTGTTGTCAAGACCTTGGATGTCAAGGTCAAGAATCCCAGTTAATGGCCCTATTACTCCCGCATTACTGAATAATATATCCAGACTTCCGTACTTATCAACCGTGTATCTCACTGCCTCCTCAACCTGCTTCTCGTCTCTTACGTCGCAGTGGTAGTAACAAACTTTGCCGGAGGAGGACCCTCCCATTGATTCCACCGCTTGATGCCCCGATTCGTCTTCAATGTCCGCGATGACAACAGAAGCTCCATTTTCAATGAATAATCTAGCAGCCTCCTTTCCAATGCCGCTAGCTGCACCAGTGATAAGGGCCACCTTACCCTCCAACCTAATTCAACGTACACCAACAGATTTAATTAGCAACCCACATGGGCATGTATACATATATAATTTTACGCAGTGATCTTTATCTAGCTATATAGACAACAAAGTAAATAATAATCCGCTAGCTAGCTGGTGTTTGAAGAATGAAGAAATGAAAACGATAGTATATTCCACGAGATCGAAATTAAGATACCAAGAGGAGAATTGATGGATGGATGGATGCATGTGCAGATAGCTAGATCAAAAAAAAGGATGGAATAGAGAGAGATGGATTGATCACCTTGACTTAGACATGGATGAGGCTCTCGAGTACTCTTTGTCCGATCTTTGGATTTTGAGTTGACGTTAATTGCTTAAATCTTGGATCAAACATGTGAGCTTTGGGTTTTATGGATTACTAGCTATAATTCCGTGCCATACACCAGAGTAATAGAAAAATATATAGTAACTTGTCTATAATTTATAAATATTTATAATTTTAAGCACGTTATTATATATATTTTTATTAATTTCTTACATACAACAATTTCTTTTGTATAAACTTGGTTAAGTTATTACTTTTGAAATTAAATAAATTTAAAAGTTTTGAAAGATATGATCCAAAACTCATAAATAATGAATTGTCTAAACTAGTATAGAGTTTGTAAATATTTTTCAAGTTTTAAATTGGTCTAGTATTTTGCGTGACCAATTCAAATCAAAATAGCTACATGACTATTACGGGAAAAATCGTCTTTTTACTTAGTACATATCAGCAAAAATATAAATCTATAATTTATTTTATCACTCGTAACTAAAATATTTTAAAAAATTAAACAAATATTTTGGATAATAATTATTAATATTTATGAATTTAAAATTCACAAGTGTTGTTCAAAATTTTGATGAAAAACTAATTTATTCTCGTCACTTAAAGCATCCACCCTAAAATAATACTCCTTTATAGGATAATAAGTATTATTATTAGGCAGGCAGGTAGGTACCTAGCTACAAGTAGCAGTGGCTAAGGTTCCTGCAAAGCTCGAGACATTTTTTACTTTTGACGTGAATTATGTAGTTTCCAAGGTGTAAGATGCATGCATTATGTATTAGGCGAGATTTATCCAATGCCAAGGGCAGCATGTGGACGAACATCCCACTCATCCCATCACCATCCTAGACCTAGTAGTTAACCCCACACCCTATGTTAATTAATTAATGCTGGGTAAAACCCCAACATCAAATACATAAAAAACTAATATAAATAATATCTCACATATATCTTTACCACTTACGTTTGTAGGCAATCCTTCAAAGTCTGTTACAAGTTTCTTCAACCTGCTTATGGTTAGATTCATCGATTTCGAGTTAAATAAAAAGAATTAAAAGATTTTACTTATAGAAAGCGTCTATATTTAATGGCTTAAGCTACTGTTTTCATTTCTTCGCTAAGTAGGAAATCCTTTGAGATATATAAGGAAGAAGAGTCTCTAGCTAACAAACAAGCCAAGACAAAATAAGCTACTTAAACTCAAATCTATCTTACTTTTAATGAGATTAAAAATTTCAACGGTGGGGTTGAGCTTGGTTGATTGCCTGCCAAAGATGGTTTTTTTTTTGCTAACTAATTAAGGGAAAAGTATGAAAAATATCTCGTAATGTATTTAATCAGAAAACAGAGTTTTCGTAACAACACATATGATGTAAGGAATAATAGACTTACATTACGGTATCTTTTTCTTTCTCATTCTGATTTTAATTTTCGTATAACGGGTCTTGCATGGTTCACGTTTTATGATATTTCCACTATATAGTTTTTACTTTTTCAAAAAAAAACTGGTCTTCAGATATTTAGGTATGATTTATGCTATGTTTTGAACATTTGATAGAAAGAATGGAGCCAGCTGGGTGGAATATGAGTCTGTAAGTGCAAGTTCATTGACACCGCACATGACATGAATGAACAACAATTTTGTTTTATGAGAAGAAATCTTTAATTATGGCCACATCTCATCATGCGTTAGCTTGAAAAATTCAATGTTTCTGAACCATTAATGTTACCCTCTTGCAAGTCAACTCTACTCTCTCTCTCTCTCTGGAATAACTGCTTTAAAATAATATCGATAGAATTCTTTAGTTTCCCTGAATTCAATGTATGGGTAGTAGTGCTGAGTAATATATTCGGTATTTGTTTACGTGTCGAAATTTGCTGAAGGGTTTGTTTAATTCTGTTGACATATGACATGAACGATAGCGTAATGCTGATCACCCGAATTTCTAAATATCTCAAAAATATAAATTATTATTATATTAAATTATTGAATTATGTTGCCTTAAATAAAAATGAATCTAATAAGAATTAAATTATTTTTAATATATTTTGACGTCATTTAATGGAAGATTTGTGAGGTATAAAATGACTGAAATGCTCTTGAAAATAACTACATTTGGACTAAATTGTTTTTATTACAAAGACACTTTTGTCATTTCTTAAATCCTCATTAGCAGGTCATGTAACGAAACCTTCCGTCTCAATAATATTTAGCCCAAATAGGCTAGATTATTAGGTGTTAAATAAGAACTTAGGCAAAAATAACTAGAGAACAAATAGACCCTAAATGATTCAAAAAGTAAAAATCCCTCTCCAACAAATACGTAGGGGCTCTAAATCCTCAAAAATAAGTAACAACAATTTCTCAAAAAAATCTCCAAGATATAAACCCTTCCAAATAATTCAATTTGGCAACCACTAAACATGCTCCCCGTCTAAAAAATTTTAAAATTGGGGGAAATTTACAATTTGATTGGGAAAAATAAAGGGCTCAAATAAAGTGGGGGTTAATACACGAGGATCAATCACAAGTCAATTCGAATCGATAAGAAACAATATTCATAACAAATCACTCGTTTAAGCCCCGTTCACAGCTTACTTTGATAACAGGTGAATAGCTTCTCGTGCCTCATAAACTACACTAATTTTTTCGCAAGGTAATCAATTAAAAAAAATCAACAACTTTTGTGATCTGGTAAGCTTTTGCATGTACCAATCGATCCTCCTTATTCTCCTTCAAAGAAATTTACCGGCTTATAGTTTTGGTGAGGAGGAGTTATGGTTTTAATGATTAAGACATGCATTTTAATTATATATATATATATGTTAGCACTCGCAGGCACGATTGACAATCGTTTAATTACCGTTTGAACCCATAAACCTCGATGTTGACAATAAGCCAAACCTACAAACCCAAAAAGAAACCCTTAAAAATAACAATCCATAAACTAGGTTGAGCTAAAACTAAAATCCCAATGGAACATGAGTGTATATATATATATTACCAAGAAACTTCTGGTAATGTGCGGTAAATGACAGAATCCTCGGCCCCGCCCAATCCTTTTTTGTCCTTGTCCTTTGTATTTGTCCTGACCTTACCTCATTAAACAAACAAAATCTAATCCCCACATCAGTTTCCCTTGCCAAAAATATTTTGTCACTCTCCATCGATCACACCACTTCCAAGAAAAAAATGAACTCAAAGTTTAATAGAAAATTAATAATAATGTTCCACAACACCACCAAAAACATTGCATAAAAAATAACTCAATTACATTTACTGAACCAACTCATATGATCGGTGAAAGTACTCACATTGCAAACATGATTATGAATAATTTAACTTATTTCAAATACGAAACACAGGAAATACAGTTCACTCTCTCCGCATTCACTCTTTTATTTCACGCACAACCACTCTACGTACAAAGCAAAGACACACCTGCAAGTTCATCACTATCATCCCACGGCAGAGTAGTGGCCATCAAATGCAAGTTCATCACTCATCCCATTTGCCTCAACATTGCCACTGAATTATCAACAACAGCGGCACCCCCATCAACTGCTAAATTATGCCCACTCACATAAATGGATTCATCTGAAGCCAGGAACATAACAGCCTCCGCCACATGATTAGGTTTCAACACAACACCTTTCAAGTTGGCCAAGGCACAAGTTATAGCTTCGATTGCATCCGTATCCATATTTTGCATTGCTGTCATCACCAATGGCGTGGCAATTCCCGAAGGAGAAACACAATTGACCCTTATTCCATGCTTCCCAAGCTCACCCGCTGCCGATCGAACCAGACCCACCAAACCATGCTTAGATGCCGTGTAAGGGTGGGGACCGTTGCCTCCCTTTATGGACGACAAGCTGGCCGTGCAGATGATGGAGCCCCGGATTTTTCTTTCAACCATGGCTCGAGCTGCGTGCTTTATGCATAAGGCAGCGCCTCGTAAATTTATCGCAATGGTTGGGTCGAAGTCCTCCTCCATGTTCATGTCGAGGATGCTGCCCCCTGGGGGACCCATGATTCCGGCATTGCTGTGCATAATATCGAGTGTCCCGTATTTTTCTATAGCGAAAGCCACTGTTTCTTCCACCTGCTTCTCCTCCCTCACATCACACTTCTTGTAACTTGCTTTCTCAGTCCCTATGGATTCCACCACTTTAAGACCCAATTCCTCTTGAATGTCCGCGACTACCACAAAAGCCCCATTCTCCGCGAATACTCTGGCTGTCGCCTCCCCAATCCCACTAGCTGCTCCTGTGATTATTGCAACCTTCCCTTGCAACCTGCAAAACAGAAATTAAAAACAAAACATTTTGAGAGAGAGAGAGAGAGAGAGAGAGAGAGAGAGAGAGAGAGAGTGCGTGTGTGGATCATCACCTTGGCTTAGACATTTTGAGAAGACTCTGAAAGGAATTCTTCGTAGTTATGAAGGATAGGATTCAAATATTGAAGTGCTATATATAGACTTGCAGTCATGTCCTGTACTTTATATAAATTGCCTCATTGGTTGCTCACACGTGTTAACCCCACAACTCGAACCGATTGGAATAATTTAGATATTTTATGATTATTAATCAATAGTGCTACGTACACATCACTTTTGCACATCATTTTTACACATCATTCAAAACTACGTCTTTTTTTCAATACAAAACGACGTAGTTTTAAGTGATGTGTAAAAATAATGTGTAAAAGTGATGTGTGTGTATCATTTTTGATTATTAATATGAAGTCAACTTCTGTTTAGTATGTTTCATTCGGAATTTGTAGGACTTGTGCCAAATGAGAATAAATAATTTATTCGATATACTAAAACTTTATTTTTTAGTAGAAAGATTTAAGATAAATGAAAAAATTTGAAACACAATTGTTTCATCTTGAAATATGCACGATTATTTCATTTATTTTAATTTTCAAAAGTTTGACCGTTCCAATTACGATTAGGAATATAATTATTTGTGGACAAATCTGAATATAAATGTGTACAAAATTATTTGATGCACGTAAGATTCTTCGATAATCATGTAAATCCTACATACATTTGATAAATTCAATCACATTTGTATATAAGTATACTCGAATAACTGTGTTTATATATTTGTTTTTATGTAAATCATAAGCATATACTTAATTTTGTGATTGTACGCACCGAAAAATAAATTAACGCCCTCACGAAAGTCAACTCTTCATTAACTATAATTAACAAAAAGCAATTCTTCTCTGGTTTTGTGTATATATATTTAAGTGAGAGTTTCCCATTTGTACGCAAAAAGGGTTTGTTTATTTCAGTTGACAATTTTTTTGGCACCTAGCTAACGTTTCTTAATTCATAAAGAAATTTTCAGGCTTCTAATTCGAAGCTACTTAAATTCATAAAATTTGTCATGATAACCAGATAGAACCTAACCCATTTGATTTACACAATATCTTATTAGTTATTTATTTTATTTAAATTGGTATTTTGACATAATTGTGTCCAAAACAACCTCAAGATATAAAACAGTAAATCAACAATGCGATATCTTGTAATTTTACTACTACGACTAAGATATCCCAGATGAGTCATACTTTATATATACATTAGAGAAAATGTTCGTGTCTAAAAGCAGTTCGCAACATAACATATTACCTACTATACCAATCACTTTGTCACGGTATTGATCACCTTAAATTCTTCTTAATATCAGATACAATAACGACGCGTATAATTCTTTATTCATCTTAAAATGCAAATGGCAATTACTTTAAAATTTCATTCTCAACGAGTGTTAGGAATTTTTTTAATAATGTACGTACTTAAATGTTTCTTAAAAACTCAGAATGCCTGATAAAAGTTTTATATTTCCTATACTAAAAGGATGAAATTTTTAGATCATTAAATGTATAGAACGAAGGGGTAGAGCCAGTGCCGGCTCTAATATTCTGGAGACTCGAAGTGAGCTATTCAATTGGGGCACTTTGTATATTTTGCGTACAAAATATATACAATAAAAAATCTTCATAAAAGAATCATTACACAAATATTATCATTCTAAAAGAATATGTAAAAATATAATTACTCCAAAACAAATGGTCATTTTAATAAATCAAAATGTATCATTTGAATATTGTTCTTCTTGCATGTTTAACTGCAAATATATTAATTAAGTTTTCATAATCAAACTTCTTCACCAAAGTCTTTTTAATAGCCAATTTGATTAAGTCATTCAACTTTTTTGGGGACATAGTTGACAAAAAATCAATTTTAATCAATTTTAACTTTAAAATTGTTTTACTTTTACTTTATATAAATGCAAGCTTAAAATTAAAAAACAATGAGTCTAATGTATATACTAAAGAGAACTTAATATTTAGAGGCCCTTACTTTGGAATTTTTAGGGGGATCCAAAGCGGTGACTTACTCGGCCGCCTATGCCCAGACCCAATTCTAGTTAGAGCATGCAAAAAAACAAAAAAATCTTTGAACATACTTTTTAATTTTGTTATTTTATTTTTGTAAATATATAGTATTTGTAACGACCCAATATTTTGATGAATTAAAAATTTAATTAAGATTCATTTAAATAATTAGTTCATAATAAATTTTATTTTTCGAATGGACGGATGAGATTGAGTGATTTGATGGGATGTGTTACACTAGATAATTTCTCTTTTCTTTCTCATTACTTTTTTTTTCCAACCGTTAGGACTTTTGTCTCATGGCTTTTGATTGTTTCATGGCCTTAATGGAATTTTAATAAGAAATCAGTTTTTTTTTAAATTTATTTATTATTTAGTTAAGATAGTGTAATGGTTTTTAGTGTGAAGGTATATATACATATTGTAGTATTTGCATTGTTCACGCCATTTTCCTTCTCAACAAGTTAGAGAGAGAGAGAGAGAATTTTGGAGAGGGGAGAGAAGGGTTTTCAAGGAACGTTTTACTAGAAGTTTGGGTCTTTCGGAATTCACTTTTGTTCTCCGGTATTTTATTTTTTCATCAACCGAGGTAAGATTCCGTACCTATTGCCCTTAGATTCATGTATTAATTATTTTGTATGAAAAGAAATTGGTCAGGTTCTTCATTTTTTCTTTTATATAACCCATGTTCAGTAGATTCTTGAATAGTATTCTTTATGTTCGACAGTCGTTTTAATTTATATATTGATATGTTTCGGATGTATCACGTAGGGATTTATACCTTTCAACCCTTAGGTGATGTGTTCATATTTTTAATCGCTGCAATTTCAATTCATATCGCATGATTTAGGGATGTTTTTAATTTATGAATTGTAAATGTTTAATGTAGTTTTCATGAATCATTCTTCCTAAGATTTACTATGTATGTGCTAATAAAAACAAGTTGATTTTGATGGTAGTATTATAATGTGAATATTATTGTTGTTGTTGTCATGTCATTGGACTTCTGAACTAGTTATCTAAAATGTTAAAAATGTCGTGGTATATATATTCATTATGTTGCCCGATTTTATGTAGAATTTACTTAACTGTACTTTGGGGAAAACATAGATTGAACGTTAAGGACACCGGTTCGAATGACACTTGGATAAGGCAGCGGAGGGTGTCGAGTGTGCATTATAAGTAGTTGAATTGTGTAGAGACAAGTAAGTGAACGTTAATGGAAAAGAATAAAATTGGTTTGGAAGGCTCGTTGTGGCAAAATTATTGTTG
>JABCMJ010040892.1:0-18704 GCA_014822125.1 Arbutus unedo | reverse complement strand
TAAAGGTTGTCTCAATAATCGAGGTTACACAGATGGTTAACTGTGTAAAAACTTGAATCTTGAGAATTATTAATGGAAACTGCCATTCTCCAATAACCACTGTTATTAGTATATCACTTCACATGGAATCACTTAAGAGTAAAGGACCATTTCCCAATCTACAAGACAAATATAAACATCATTCATGAATGATTCTAGAACTTACCTGAGTACGGTGGGTACACCTTGTGACATGCGCAATTAGGCATTGTGCATGAAAGGCATGTCCACATGGAAAGACATAAAAAGGGGCCATTGCACCGACTGATGTATAACCCCTAGCCATCCGATGGTCCCAACCCGCAGTTAAGATCTTTTTTTGGCAAACCTGAAACATGCAAGTGAAACAGATTCCAGACACAGGCAACAAGTCGGCTAATGATGAAACTCAACTAGATCACGATGGTTGAGGAAGGAGTCAAAAGTAAAAAACGAGAGAGAGGATTAGTTAAAAACCAAAAATTGCAAAAGAAAAATTCCCATTGCCCCAACATAAAACTACTAAAGTGAACTAGCCATAATTTGAACAACTTGAAATAAGGAAGGAGCACAAACATGTCCCCGAAGCAAGAGGGCATGTAGATTGTAGATAAGGTTAGCCAATCACAAGAAACAGTACTTGTATTAGCAAAATGATCTACAAGAAATAACACGAGGCATACTTACCCCACAATCCTCATCACGATCAATGACAGCATATCTTTGAGCAAGTGCACTGATATCATTTCTAATGTTATCTGCACCATGTGTTGCGTCATTCATCTCCTCTTTCAGTTGTTCAATTTGCTTGTTGTAGTCCTCCAAAGACGAGCAAATTGCTTCCTGCAAACATATCAAACAATCTTCCTCAGGAAGCATGTGAAGTCAGTTTGCACCAGCATAAGTGGTTAGGCAAACATACCAAACAACCTCCATTGTATATTTATGACAAGTCTTTAATTGAAAGCAAGAAGCAGTAAGCATCATTAATAAGAAAACAAAAGCCCATGGATTAACTAAAACATCTAGTACTAGAAGACTAGCACCACAAAAAAACTAATACTTTCATAGTAATCAAATCTTGCATTTCTCCAACACGAGGAAACGTTCCTTCAACTTTCATTGTCATTTCAGTACCACTTGTTTCGGAGTTGGTCTGCCTATGTATATTGCATTGTCAGACAATATCAATCAACAACAATTAACAACTAAAGTAAAGAAATTGAACAGTAGACCTTACAAAATAAAGTCGAACATTTATTCTCAAGTATCGTGCTCCTTCAATTAAAACAAACTAGCCCATACATGACGAAAATAAGGTCGAAAGGTTTTACCTTAAAATCATCAATCAGGACAAAGTCTGGAAAGAATGGCAAAATATCCTCAATCTTTAGCAGCCCGTCAGTCTCCTTGAGAAATGCTATAGCCTTTCGAATGTTCTCCCTTTTTGTTCCCTTTTCTTGTTCGACAACATGCTTGGCAACCATAAGCCAGAGCTTCTTCCTTAAGTCTTCATCATCTTCAACCTTGTCAGCTTCAGCCTTGGCAAGTTCTGGATCAACCTAGCAAACCAAAAGAAAAACTTAATGTCACAATAACACAATATATCAGAAATGGGTAGTCTCTTTTACCATGGACTCAGTTATGGGTCTTGAGTGAAGGTATGTGTCCAAGTGCTGAATTCATCTAATTCTCATGTCAAAGGAAAATGGGGACAACCAAATATTCAAATTTCCTAACCATACATCATTATGTGGCAAAATGATGTCGCAACAAGTCATACAACATATGGACAACATGGGAGCTTTTGTAGAACAACTTGAATTATTATGTGTAATGTTGGGTGGAAGTCCTACACTTCACAAATAAAACACATATCTCATACACATTTCCCAAGTGTCAAGTGTCTTGACATATAACCATCAATTGTTAGGCAACAGTTGATTTTTGGAATGTGAACTCTAAGATACTGCGTGTCTATATGTTTCTAACAAGAAAACAATAACCACTAGTTGATACATCTATGAGCTCTGCAAGAATAAGTTCGGCTCCTTTACCTATTTTAACAGCATGATCAACGGATCTTAGGAAGTGGAATGGGCCGGGCTCAAGTCCCAACCACTCAATTCCCTCTAGCCAGTATACCGCAAAATATTGCAACACCCGCGGGCAATTGAATTCAAGAAGTTTAAAGAAGCACAAGTTTATTAGATTGAATATAAAAAAGGAACTGATGACAAGTCATCTGAATTTAAACCTTTTTAAACCAACCAATTTCAAGAAAGCCGAAAGACAATAATAAGGCAGAGGGGAAAACTGAGGGAGGAACACGAGTTTGTCATCCAGCCTTTCCAATTTAAAATTAATGTAACCTTGATAGCATTGTGAACACAATAAGTTGCTAGATGTACCTGGGAAGGCACTTTTAAGACGCACCGGAAGTCCATACTATATCTCCAATTGATCAGGATTCAAAGCACTTCTAAGGCTTGATTTAGTTCGTTGGTCATTGGAATACAAAGAGAATCGGGAAAAATTAGAAATTCAATTGATCATTCCAAAGGGCCATTTATTATACCAAAAACTTCAGTCAATTAAGAACTCTGCATTTTAAACTTTCTCAATGTTATGCCATTTTTTAACAGGAACCTGAAATTTCAAGCAATACCAGATAATGATAAACAAAGTAGCTTGATTTACTTTCACTTATACACAGTTCAAATGAATAACTGCACTATCAAACCACCCCAAAATGCAACAAAAAACCCATAAGTATGTCCTTTTTCCAGGCCACTTCTATGTATGCGGTGAATAATGTAGCAGAATTTCAGAATGAATCTTTTTCATAAGCCATTAGAATTGAGTGATTCGAACACTTACATGCCCTAAAGAAAGTATCAGGTGACGTGTGGCATTAATGCTGAAGGGAAAAAAGAGAAAAAGATACAAAAGCGAAATCAAAGAACCAACAGACAACATTACACAACCATCCCAGTCCCACACTAATGTCACCTGCAGAGCAAGAGCCACTGCTTCTTCATGCATAGACATCATGCTGTATATATGAATACAAGCCCGCATCCTTTTTTCCTTGAGGCAAAGCCGGAGGGCATATTTGGGATCATAGAAGAATTCAGGGCCATTAGGTCGTCCTTTTCCAAACTTGCATTGTAGAAAACGAAGAAGAGCACTATCATCCTCCTAATCATATACGAAAGGAGAACTAGTATCAGGCACTCAGATGCATATTAAGCATTCGTTACTAGAAATTAGAAAGAAAAAAATGCAATTATCTCGTAGGCATTGTAGATCTCTTGGAAAGGAAAAAAATTATGTCCAAGAGAAATTGTTTAGATCAAGTTCAAAATATTTGTGAAATAATAACGAGAGATTATAAGTTTCATATCTCCTACACAGCCTAAAAATATCAACTTGTTTGCGGTGCCCCCTCAATCTGAGTCCAAAGAACACATCAATAAAAGTAGTAGTTGAAAGCAATTTTATAGCAACATGAAGTATCTTGAACAGGTGAAATACAATGATAACAGCCAAACTCCTTAAATTTAGTAGTATGCTGTTAATGAAACTGCAAATCTGCATTAGAAGCAAGAAGTTGCCCATATTCTGTTACTTGTCAAGCATCCAGATGCAGTCATTTTAGGATCAAGGAGCAGTAGTATCAAAGAGAAACTTCTAATATTAGCATTGAAACCATGCATTGCCGTCTTTTGTCATGGTAAGATATTGGTAAACTACCTTCTTATGATTGTTTTAAGTACGGATTTTAAAAAAATTAGGTCAAAATTGACAGCAAGTTGTGCTCTCTTGGGCTGCAATGATCACTCACCCATATGTCATCGATCAAGCTATATGCAAAGAGTTTCAGAAGCCAGATGCTTTTTTAATTGTTGTGGAGTCATTACACCATTCGATATGCTATGCAGTGCCATCACTTCACAGGAGTACATGTTTTATGAAATTTCAGCAAGTATGATTTCACGGAGTGATTCAAGCCTAACCCTAAATCTAAATTTCTACGGGATCCAGCCCTAACTTGTAGTGTCTATCGTCTTAATTCCCTCCTTGTACCCTTTTACAATATATACACTTCTTAGCCTTCTAAGCCCACAGCAGGATACCATCGTCTTTTTGCTTTGCCTTCAACATATCTTTTGGACAAGCCTAACCGACACCCTTCAGTCCTACAGATATACACGTAAAAGAAGCCAAAATCTGCGAAGTGTACAGCTATGGGTACGGCTCAAAATACCCAGAACACCCTTAACTCTGATTTGTCTTTTAAAAAACAACGAACTTTCATTATTTGCTACATACTAGTATAATCCTCTAAATGGCAACACTTTATAGGCGTTCAGGCATTTTTGAGCCATTGAAAATCAGCCCATAATACCTCTTCTGCCACTAACCAAACATTTTGGCATTAATCCATACTGGAGTGTCACCTACATAGTCACTACTAATTTTAAATAAACATGAAAGTGAGAAAACAAAATTGAAAAAAGAAAAAAAGAACCTCAAAAGAGTATAAATATAGCTTCTTGTCCCTATAAAGATCTACATAAGAGTCCAGGTAGCTGAGGAGAAATATATGTCCAGCCTTTTGAATATGTAGAAGAACCTCTTCAGAGACCAGAACGAAGAGGTAGATCCTTCCCTCGAGCAATTTTTTAGTTTTGTAGAGCTTTCCTTGATTTGAAAGAAGGTGTACTGGTTGCTTCGCTTCTTTAGCTCCGGTTTCCATTGTAATGAGTCACATTACCTCTTGATGGCTTTCAAAAAACAACTCAATTAAACTCTAAAGAATTCATCCTCAACTAAAAACCAAACAAAAACCTTATAGTTACTAGCATATGCAATGCAGCATCACCATATGTTCTAGATCTAAAGTCTTAATATTGCTGTTGAACCAAGTGCTTCATTTCCATCATGACAGCATAATTTTAGTTGCAAAACATGTTGAACGAGCAACATGGAAATAACAATAGCTATATTAATTCATTCCAATTTCCTAACGCCAGAGTGTAAAGCATCTCACCGCATATACTGTGTATTGCATTCCATGAGTGTTTTCTTATGTGTATAGCTAAATGTAATTATTCAACCAAGGAATCACAACTCCAAGGAACTAATAAATCTAAAATGTAGTACTAACATCATAAATGTGGTACTATATGAATACGACAATTTGCAAAAATGTTGCGAAGAAGTTTTAGCAAGGAACTCAACCTGCTTCGCATATAGAGAGAGCAACAAGTTGTGAACTCCAGGATCCTCATTTTGCAAACGATGAACGCAAAATTCTAGATATTTTATTACTTCATGAGTTTCATTCCTGCATTAGGGCAAATGGCAACAAGACACCTGGTCAACATGACTAAACAGAGAAGATTTTTAGTATTTATAAGCCACTCAATAGAAAGTAAACTTATGGTATAAGATCCTATCATCCTAATAACTCATTAGAAGTAGGTCTCTGTCAATCATAAGCCCTGCCATGAACATCGATACTGCGGTCTTGCTATCACTAATTTCTCCACTTTGCTCTCTTCTGACCATCAACAGTCATAGGCATACATAAAAAATGAGAGAAACACGGAAGATATGGTAAATTACTTGAGTAGCAGTACCTACATATTAAATCAGAGCCCAGATAACCATATTTTAACCTATCAAGCGCCTAATGAACTTCACTCCAGTGAATTGTAATTGTCAATCCTACTTTAGGCACCTCTTCAATTTTGGGGTGGGGGGCGGGCGACGGTGACAGACACCAGTTTTATGGACAAATAAAATCAAATTTTATTATGTGCTACAATTGTAAAACAATAAATGAAATCCATCACAATATTAGTTTTCTTCAAAAGGGCTGACAGTGAGACTTACCTCACAACAGATTAAGAATGATAATCTCATCCCAGTAGTTTAAGAGTTGAAACTTTCAGTGTCAGCTATAGCAGCACAACAAAATATGAGCAACTGCTTTTAGACTTTAACCATCGTACGAAGTATATTGTATTAATTAGTAATCAGGATCCTATCCACTTTTAACTAATTTCCTCAGATATCTACAGTACTGTAATGATAAGAAAAAACAAAGCTTTCTGTCTGATGTATAAGAGTAACATAACATCTACAAGAAACCCAAAGTACTGAGTAGTTTACCTAGCATGAGGCTCACTTGAATAACGCATCATTGCAGGGATTAACTTCCTTGGGTTCAGGTTTCTTGTTGTCATCCATGACTCAACAGTTTCATATGCATCAAGCATGATGAGGTCTGGTGCAAACTTGTACTGCAAGATAAGCATTTCAATGGATTTTAGATGAGTAGCTGTTGCCGTATCATGAAAACAAAAAGCAGCTTAGGCATTAAGTACAAATATTGTATTAAGTGTTGCTCAGGCAATTGTCTTGCTTGTGCTTGAAAATACCAAAAGGAATTTGTCCACCCTTGACTCCAGATATGAGAATTAGCCCTTACTTGAAGATCTATGGGCACATGCGGCTTTTGAAGCACTTCCAATGCTTTCTTCGCTTCTCCTTGCTAAGTTCAGTACCAAAAAAACCAATAAAAGTCAATTTATGTTCGGCAAGTAGAAAAAAGTAAGCTCAAATTAATAGAAGAAGATAATGACGATCTGGTGATACCAATAAACATACCACGCTGCTGGATTATCTCCAATGTCTACTACTTTTGTTTTGGGAAAATAAAGTTACATTAAAAAAGGTTCTCTAACCTTTATAGGCAATCTGATTGATCAGAGAAGAGCAAACTTCAAAATTACAGATGGGACAGGATAGACAAATGTAAATCAGGAATCAGGAGAACCCAAGGATATTGGAAAAGGTGATTCCACAACTTATCAACTAATGGTAATGGTAATGGGGCAAAAAGAAAACAAAAGAATCAATCCGCAGTATAAACTATCAATTCCTGGGCCAATGATTTACAATGTAGGGCACACGCAGCACTTTTTCATAGTGATACCGGGCACTTAAGTTCACATACAAGGTCAACCAAGCAAACGCTGCACCGATCTGAATTGCAGTCTGTTTATTTCATCCACAATGAAACAGACAAGACAAGACCTCAATGAAAAGTGCCCACTAATTAACAGATATGCATACATATAAAAAAGTACCCCCAGAATAAAGAGAGTGGAAAAACAAAGCACCTGGATATAATGATGAACCACAATCTCATACTGCTGCTTCAGACTGGCAAAATATACCAACTCATCAACTCGTCCATAACTGCAAATAATTACAACACCTTTCGTTAATTTGGACAAAAATTGTGACGGTTGATTATGTTCCATAAACCATTGGAGTTTTGTGCTTATTTCTAATGTCAAGGGGGATCTGTACAGGGTGCAAAGAGAGTCTTTCACTAATTTGAAAGAAGTATCAATAGAACTAACAACTCGCATTCACCTGGATATACTTCTTCATACTACAATAACAAAAACCTGAAACATTGACAAGTGCTTCCAAAAAAAAAAAGTAAACCAAGAAAAGAACCATAAAGAAAGTGGTTATATCAATATCCATAGGTTGGAAGACAAAATTGTACGGTCTTGCACACGCAATACAAAAGTACGACCATCAAATGGGTGTCTCAATGGAGTAGATTGGTATTGTCCTAACCTTTGCCATCAAATGCACAAATTGGCTGTGCATTACTACAAAAAATTTACCTTTCTAAGAGTTTCATTGTAGTCGCCTCATCCAAAACATCCTTGCAGTCACTAAGGAAAGCACAGAACTCCGTAATGATCGAGTGGTACTCCGAACTACGATTCTCCGAAGCAGTGTCATCTTCAAGGAGAAGTCGATTGATCTACTAATCAAAAACACCAAAATTATGTTGAGATGGCCAATTATGGATAAACAAGTTAGAAACACTCCAACAGAAGTGAAACTAGTGTAATTATAAAAAACAAAAGCGAAACTAGGGCACACAAGACAAGGCCTTAGATAATAGAAACACACAAGTCCAAGAATAATTAACATAATAATTAAATGCAGCGCCACTCTTTTACCCTCGAGTCTAAGGCATCTGTAAGTCAACATAAACATGGCCAGGTATTTTCCCACTACCTACAGCAGAATTAAAGATATATTAACATAGTGCTGGACTGGGTAGGAATTGCATGCTGCATATGACTTTGTTCACAATTACCCATAGTACACATTCCAGATACATCCCTTTGACACCAAAATTCATTTGGCCTCCTTGTTACATACCCACCTGAAGGTAAAGTTACTAGTTACTACCATCACAATTACTCTTGGTCCACGAGTCAGACACAGATATACCCTTTCATGCCAAAGTTTTCAGAGACTTTATCTAAGGCTTTGGTAATCAATATACCCATATTCAAAAACCGAGGAGACAAATTTAGAGATTTGCATAGAAGCAAAACAAATTTGTATACCATTTGGCTGCAATACAAGTATATGTATCCCTTTAAAGCAGGCTATTCAATCTTGGATTGAGTGAAAGGTTTTAGCTACAAGGTATCAAATTATCAAAGATGCAGCCTTAATAATTTGAAGTACTTTGAAAAGGGACCAAGTAAACAGGAGCAACAACCAATTAGGTAAGTGGATAAAAACTAAAAAGTGAAGGTAGACCCACCAAAACTAGACCTTTCAAAGAAACTCCATAAAGAAAAACCCAAAAAGTAGCCATCTCCAGAAGACACTAAAATGAAACATCCATAGAACAAATGTTACATCCTTGTCAACATCACACAATTGATGCAAAATATAGGCAACTGTACCCCTTGGTGTGCCATACAGCTACATTCTGATCCTACAATATCCAATGGGTGATTGGTCCGAGACAAAAGCGAAAAAGGGATCACGAAAATGAGTATGCACATCAAATCAATAGACACTGGCGTAAAAACGATTTATCTTTAAGTTTTTCCTAAACCAGATATAAGAAGCTACTGTTGGAAATTAGCATCCCAATGTCAAAATCCTCAGCTCACATGCCACTCGTCGGTACATCAATTGAAGAAAGAACAAAGTTAGAAACAAAATTTTCCTGAAGAAACTTTGTATTCAGCCCAAATGCTTAAGCCATCAGGCAGGGGGGGTCCAACTTGTACATCAAGTCATACCCAATTTCAGTCGATATGGGGATATTGTAACATCCTACCCACCCACCCCATATGCTGGCTCTTTTACAGGTATGTTGCATGAAGACTCCTTTTGGGTCTATCAATTTTTTTCCTAAAAATGAAGAAAATGTGTCCCAAAAGCTAAAGCCATTAGGTGGAGAGGTCGGACAAGAAAACATAAGCTAGTTATAAACATAACCCACTCCAACCCAAACCAATGTGGAATTCTCCAAACACTTGTTCAATATTGCAGTACCAACTATCTAATGCTAATTTTTAGCATGTCAATACTTAGACAAAAGAATGGAAAATGAGCCAATTGCCAGTAGGTACCAACGACATGCCGGAAAGGAAAAATTAGAGGAAAGGAAAATGGGTTCATCTGACTCATCTCTCAGACTAACAAGTGACAAAGTGCAAGAGGTGGCACAAGAAAATCATGTCAAACATGCAGTGTAAGACATTACAAATTAAACCAGACCAGAAGATCAACACCCTAATTATCCCATCCAAGAGCAAGAAATGCAGAAGCAGAACCTTGTCGAGATATAGTTCAGTTGCCCACGTGGAAATCATAGTAATTTGGCATTTATCGCCTTTTGCCAGGTTATCAAGCTTCCGCAATAAGAAAGTCCTTAAAGCATCCTGCATATGAGTCAATGAACCACAAACCAGATGAGCCCAAGTGTGCAAAATGCACACTATAAAAAAAATATAGCCCTGCTGAATTCAAAGGCTTTTTATGACACCAAGAAAAAATCTCTCTTAAACCATAACACTCTTGACCTGAACTTCAGGTAAGCTTGAAAAAGTTGACCATCCACATGTAGCCTCCTTGCCATATTGGAGGTCATAATGTGCATGTTTCTCATAAATGGATCCCAGGTAAAAGTTAAATAGTATGCATGTGCTTGAAGTTCTCACACCAGATTTTTGCCAGCAGGTGATTCACTAACAACAATGGTTATGAATTGATGGCATGCCTTGTGCCCTCATTGAACGGAAAACATAAACTCTGAATGTTTAAGTGAAAGTTTACTTCACGGCGCCTGAAGGCAGAGACTCATACGTTATAGCTGATTTCAATTCATACATTACAGCTGACTTAAACCAAGATACAACAAAAAGAATGACAAATAGTCAAATAATAAGGCAGACGCATACCAAATAGCTAAACGCACACAACATAGCAACAAGCATGATGCTAATGAAGATGATGCTCAAAAAATGAATGGAAGTGGAAAAAGAAACGTAGATCAAATTTAATTGGAGTACAAATTAAACTGTGTAAGAATTTATAACACTGGATAAAAGAGCATATTGAGCCAGACCAGGCAATGGTAATAATGATCTCATCACTTTAGTTGAGGGGAATAAACAGAATCTAGTGATAAAGCTGATGTAAGATGCCAACCACAGTGTACTGAGCACACCAGTGCCCGAAGTTAAGAAAGCAATGTCCAAAAGTATGATATCATGCCTTGCCAAAAACTGACTGAATCAGTGTGACAACATGCACATCACGTCCCTTTGTTATTGAACATAGAATAACACTACGTAATGCCTTATTAAAAAGGCCGAACCAGCTAATAGGTATGATGTTTGGACTTGGCTTGTTCAGGGTGCATGTGGATGTCTACAAAGGAGCAGTGAAGTCTAGTACAGGCCAGGCCAATCAATTTATTTAACCTCCACACTATTTGCTCAAAGAAATTCATAGATGTCGACAAGGAGAAGCTGCTATGAAAAGAAATAGTCAAAAAGATTTACATGCATGCATTTGCATTCAACAAACTTACACGCGTAGAGCATAACCAATCAGGAAAAAAAACCGTAGAGCATAATCTTACATGGTCAGGAACTTATTGTGAACTATGCATTACATTGAGTCAGTAACCAATATATCAGCTGCTAAAACAGCCAAAAGAATACCATGCAGTAAGTTCTTTACACTTAATGTCAGCATAATAAATACTATTCAACAGTGATCTTTAGAATATTAAGTGGACATGAAGAGGCTGAACATCAAACATCATTGTAATGAAAAGAACGTCTACAAATGAACAGATTCCACCAATTGAACTTGGGTAGGTTACGCAACGAAATCACGTGAAACTTTTAGGCCAGTATTTTAGTGATAGTGCATAAAGAAGCCAAAATAACAGTACTGATACAAATAAGCATTATGTCAAGTGCATAACTACTACTAAATCTAAGCCTTTTGTATCTTCACTAGTAGTTATAGATCTTATAGTCCGCCATTCTCAGCAGATACTTATAGTGAGCATGATTGAAGTCGAGAAGATAAATCCATCAAGGATTTGTTTGAGAACCAATTAAACTGGTAGACATAAGACTGCAAACATATGTAATCACAAATTACAAGTAAATTAAAGTAAAAAAGGTACCACGAAGGGTGAACCGCCACATATACAGTACAGAAAGAAGCCAAAAGCACATTGTTACAGAGATCTTTCCAATCAAAGACCAGTTTTCCAATCACAAAAACAAAATTCAGCAAGAACATCGCAAATTTGATATGGTATCAAAGGAAAAAATAGACGATGATCATTTGTATGAACCTGCAATACCTAATTAGAAGGCTGGAAGGGGATAGTATCCTCACCGGTTCATTTACGCTAATAAACTTCAAAGTGATCTCTTCGAATGATAACATGTGATTAATCTGCAGAATGCAATGACTCGAGTTAAAAAGAGTCTCTTCCATTACATAAAAAATATTACTCAAATGAGATATTTACTTTTTGGATTAGTGTGACGGTTTGAAATTGTCTTCCAATGAGTATTAAACTTCTCAAAGTAATGCATTTAATAAGACAGGCCTCAAAAGGATTCTAACTTAATAACATTCAAAAGAAAATTCACTCTTCCCACCTCAAAGCCTCCCCACGCTATCTTAAGATGGCAACCAGGTGACCATTGTAATTATAAGCATTATCAAGTAGAAGCATAGCAAAGTAAGGCCCTCAGGTGAGGTCCAACTCAACGACTGGTTGCATGTACGAGAATAAGTGGAACAGGGCATTTGTGAAACTGTGAATAGAACTATACATCTCTCTTCAGAGCAAGAGGGCTGACCAAAGGCAAGGTCAGTCAAGCGAGGAATTTGAATAGGAATTATGAACAAGCCCTCACCTTGGCCTTAGCCCTTCAATTGATTGTTCTAAAAGTTGAATCCTTTCCTTGAGCCGAATTGAAAGGTAGGGTTTTGTCAGTGATTCAATGGAAAGAAAAGGCGATGGGTCCATGCCGCGCAATAGGGCAAACAAGGCTGATGGAACAGTTTCATAAATAGGAGAGATGACTTATATCCATAAGGCTAGGAAGGCAGGAGAACAAAAGAGGAGTTATGCCAAGTCAAAGGACTTTCATTACAAAGTAAGGCAGACAGGGCCTAGTTATGCATAGCCCTTGTTCCACGATGGAATACATTTAGCCTATCTTGACGACTAAACATAATATATTCACAACTGAAGCAGTCTCAAAACTCAAAACTTGAATATTTTGCTTGCACTAAGCTATCTCTAAACATAAAACTAAAAGCATGATAATTGATATGGCTTTAGCTCAAACAAACATTGTGATGATTATTATAATTATCATTTGACTGCAGGACATTTAAGTACTTTTAAAGACTATAAGTTCTGCTAAAGGTGCTCTCAGTAATCTGCCTGATTTGTTAAACATGTGATATCAATCCTTCAACCCGAGTTAGCCTGTTATGATTTATATGTTGGCACATCTTATCAAAGCACCCCAAATTAACAAAGAGCATCAACCATATCAACAAATGGTTAACACGTGCCTTGGCGTTTATTTCAGCTTACATAAATTTTCTTTTTACCTTAGTGGACAGTAACAGCGGTCAAATAGCAATTTGAAGCCTAAGCATATATTGTTCAACAGCTTAATTTTGCTTAGTTATTTTCAATACTTATTTAATTCATGTAGAGATTTGAAAGCTTTATTTTTCAATTACTGATTAACAAACTTAACTTCTTGATTGTATAATTGTTTAGCTTCTTTCAATTGTTAAGTTGCTTCAGTCAAAGTTAGACATGACAATATAATGTATTGGGTGGATTAAACACTTGTGCTAAAAACATAATACATAATGCAACTACATAGCATATGAAATGTACAATAGATTTCTCAGACTCATAAAACTATACAAATATCTAAAGCACATCCCTCGCTCGATGAAGCCCACAGATCGGTATGCCTTCTGCCTCAAATAACAATAGACAAAATCATTAAGACTCAACTTCAACTATGTTTATTAATCAAAAACAAAATGGTAATTTACCTTTGCATAGAAAGATGCTGCTCTGAGGAAATCCTTCGCGGAAAATGCAGCTTCAGCCTGCATCAGAAATATCTGTTATGAACTCCACACAAAAATTCAATTTGCAGCAAGAGTGTATGATCATGAGTCTAACCAACAAAGTCAATAAGTCATGACCTGTGCTAGATATACTTGATCTCTCTGTAAAGGATCCCGACAATTTGCCAGCGCTGTGGCATAATCCTTCAAGTTCAAGTAAACCTTCCACATATCTCGGCCTTCGTCATTTACAGACACCTGGTTCACAATCCCAAATCAGCATGCGGGAATGTATTTGCATAAGGAATGGATGCTATTGATGTATGCTCAATTGGCACTGTTTGTCAAAGGTTATTACCCTTCTCCCTTTGTTGTTTTGCCAAAAAACACACAACCGACCCCCCCTAGTTCAAAAGTAAGCACATAACCCCCTTCAGTTCATACTTACACACAAAATCTGATATTGAAAAATGATATCTTCTCTCTAGTTTTACACAACAATGCCAGGTTCAAGAGACTAATAGATATCTAGATCATTGTACCAGTGTACCTCCATCACTCTTTTGACAAGCGAACTCAAAAACATAGTTTGTGGTAGTCACCAGGCAGACGTTTTCCAATCAAACCCATACTCAAAATGACTACTTCCACCTTTTTTAACCTCAAAATTTGCAAAGCAGCATAAGTGGATCTTGTTTTAGAGAAGAGAGAGAGAGAGCATAGGTAGAGCCAATTTAGATAGAGAAAGTCAGAGAGAAAAAGGGACTAGTTTAGAGAGAGAGAGTGTTTCTAAACTAGAATGAGGGCAAGGCAAGAGGGCATTGACAGCATCTAGTGCACAGTGGTACATCCTGAAATAGAAAACTATCCAACCAAACGAACCTGAAAGATGGAGTTCTGGTCATATCCATAGAACAATCCAGCAGACGCATCACTGCATAACCCAATAATGCCCCTTGACATCGATTCTGGTGTTTGGTCAAACTGAAGCTCCTCTATGATCTGTTCACTGATTCTATTGACAACCTGAACCACGTACAAGTTCAAGAAAAAAGGAAGACATGTTTCTGATGTCAATGAGCAGGGGAACTGTGTAATGATATATTTTAGAGTCCTATTTGATAAATACTAACAACGCAAACTGAAGACGTTGTGAATTCAATTCCCGAAGTACCGACATCGTAGAAAATAGAAAATAATAAGGCATTACCATCAGCCTAAAACTTTATAACCAGCAAACAATGCAATTCAGATTCATAACATTGACAGGTAAGAATTGTAAACATCTTTAATGATGTGTGTGCGGCTAGACGCACCTTAACCTTGTTCCCAAGGAGAAGCAGAAAATGAAATTCAGACACAGCGAGAGAACTGGGTTTAACAGCTTCAGCCCCTTCAGCCAATTTTGAATAGTCCAACAGACCCTTGTTCTCAACAAAATTAACATCCCCCTCTGTTGAACTACAAATGAAGATGCGAAGAAGATATAATAAGAAAAACATTTTGTAAAAGAACTATTTTGGCCCCATAAAAATCCAGTAACCCTACAAGACCAAGGCCATAAGATGCATGTGTTCTGAAAAAAAAGCCACGGAAGTAGTAGCCAATGTTTCACATAACAAAGCAAAAGCGATGAGAGTCATCTTATACCTATGTTGTGCTCCAAAATATAAGCCACCATGATAGATACCTGCTCCAGAAAGCCATGCAAAATGTACAGCTCTTCTTTGCTTGATGAAGAAATGCAATTCACTGCACATCAAGCAAAATGGACTTCATCTTCAAACTACAATAATATGATTATGAGAAATTATTACCACCCTATTATCTGTCCAATCATAATTTATCTGGTTATGCAGAAAGAGAAGTTCACTTTTGAGTATATTGGCAATTGTTGCGGCTCCTGAATTACATGTATTTCTTCAGAAATATATTCTCCATTTCAAGAAGCTCCAGTGTGTCAAAAATCTTCACTCCTTATGTTTCCAACAGCATGACAATTTATATATGACCATCATGCAAGATGGATTACTTCTCACGATGCTGGAAATGTTTAAAAGGACAAAAACTAGATTAATCTTGAGTTGTCAATAGTTTCTTAATCATTATCTAAGCACTGCTGCCATTAACTAGATTATTTATTTTCCTTCTACTGATGTCTAAAAAACAAGTGAAATGGATCGCCAGAGAAAATGTAACACAAAAACAAAATAAGCATCCAAAAATTTATGGTATCTGAGTCCTAAGTAATTGACTCTTAAATCTGTACAAATCACTTGCCTGTTGGGTATTTCGCCTGGTAGCTCCATAAAACGCACTGGGCTATCAACATAACTAGCAAAAACAGTCTGAAAATTCACTGACATTAGTATGCATAAAAATTCTCAAATAAAATCCATATCTGCTAACCAGAAAGAGCTATAATTCAAACAAAACACCAAACATGATACAAACAAATATGCAGGGAAGAGTTATCTCAGAAGACCATGAATGCAGCCGCTTAAATAGGTGAACTACTACAAATGTATGAATCTTTAAAGTAAAGTTGATTGCAGATTAGCTCCTCAATCTTATGACTCTCATTAACAGCAGGTATGGGCAAGGACAGGTGACATGGAATAAAGCACCTTTCTGTGATCATGGTTGGCTCACGGACGAAGCAAGTGAAACTTGCTTTAGGCCTCCTATTTGTAAAAGATCTAATTTTGAACCAAGTCGTACTACAGTCAAATACACTAATAAAACAAAGGCAGAACAAAAAGACATTGCCCACTGAGTAATAGTCTAGCACTGCTTACCAACAAACTATTATTCTTATTCACCCAATCAAAAAATAAACTCTAACCTTCCCTCTCATTTTGTGGTCCAAATGGATTTTGGGTCTTCTCACTCACTGATTTGTTGCATTTCCATTACATATTTGCTCCACTTTTGGTGTTGGCTTTGCATTTAAAACAAAGGATTCCTTTTAGCCCTCAGAAGGAAAAAGGCCTCCATTTTTTGCCTTTGGCCTCACATAGGGTTAAGTCGGCCCTGTCTGCAACTTCGAAGATATCAATAATTATGATATTATTCAAAGGAATCAGAAAGTCTCAACAGCTTTGCGAAGTTCATATAAACATGATTTCTCTTTGCAAAGGTTAAAGACTCTCAAGGACTACTATGCCAGGGAAATGAAAAGATAGCATAGAAGGCCAAATGTTGCCAAGAAGGCAAAAACATGACTTCTAAAATAATTATAAGAAGAAAAAAAGCAAATAGAAAACTTTAAAATTTACCAAGTTGCACAAAAGAATATAAACTCAATAAGGAAACGTAATAGCTACAAGAGAAAGAAATAACTTCACTACTAGGTCCATAAAGGAGGAATTTATAAGGTCAATTTCTCCTCTCAACACTAGTTCAAAAAAAGAAGGAATTATCACGGTAAATTACTACTTTACAGGCACCACCCAATGAGTATCTACAATAATGCACGAATGCATGTTTAACCTTGTCAACTTCACTGAAATACTATCCAAGACATCTTTCTGAGGCTTCAATAGATATAAAATTAAATCATATAGCAATCAAGACAGGGACCACTTAGGGCCAACATCCTGAAGTTAAGCAATTAACTGAACCACGAGGCACACTGGGTACACTGATTAAAGATTAAAAAGTCCCCAGTAAGAATTAACATGTTGCAGATTTTACAAGTCCCTAAAAAATTAAGGATTTAAACTCACATCCAGTGATCCAATGCCAGTAAAAGAATAAAGTCGTGTAGGAGTGACGGCCATCACGTAGAATCTAGTTCTATTGCCTGTGCTAACTGTCTCCATCTGCAGAAAAAAACAAAGATTAGAAGGGATAATAGGCCAATCCCAGGAAGAACTCTCTCTAGCTACAGTCTGAGAGGGTAAAATGGTTAGTGAAGATTAGTTTTCAACAACCAATCCCCTATTCCAATGATAATCCACAGGTACGATTTTTCTGTGTCTGAACTTTCTTTTCTTTTGGTTTAGTATCACGTGACCAATTTCATCAATCAGAAGAGTCCACATATTGAAAACTCGAGTTCTTAACACATTAAGGTTGAAACTTCTCTTCGGTAATATATGCTTTCTATCCACTAAAAAAGAAGATCACCAGAAAGAAACTGTACGGCTTTGAGCCAACCAACCATGTACGAAATCTTGATTTGGTGTTCAACAGTGGTAAAAAGGTAAGCAAGCTTCCACTAATAAAAGGAAGCAACGAGCAAAAAATTGGAATATGGCCCTGACTAAGGGAAGAGAAGCACAGGACCAGCAGTGGGGAGATGGTTGGGAAGGACCTGCAAACTCATGAATGCTTCCGGAAGTTCTTTCAGCTCATAAAGAAGATTAATGTGCTTCTCTTTCTTATCCTTCTCATCTACAACAATTTCATGGAGTTGGCCATTATCTGTACCAAGAATGACTTCCCTAGTAGAAGCTGTAAAGACATCAGATACAACACAGGAAATAAATATCCAAACATAAAACTAAAATATTAGTTAATGTATGAGGAGGCATGAATGAGAAACTGTGGACGTGCCTTCTGTTATATGTTGTTTATTCCAGGCAACATCATTCACAACAAGACCCTTCAGTTTGCTCAAAACACGGGGCTTAGTCCACTTAGCATGTGTATAAAATGTATCTGCACCTCCACTACCAATGACGGTAGCAATACAATGGCTTCCCCCGGGATCAACAAAAACTCTGTGAATGGATTGCTCCCCAGGTCGACCCACAGAGAGATCAATATCTGAGTAAAAAGATCAACGGGCTATTATTAAGTGTTGGATCCCTAGGTCTAGATCCCAACAGTTGCACAAATGTTGCATACATAGTGGTGATATGGCCATTCCAACATGTAGTAACAACAAAATCATGGAAAACCAACCACATGGTATGTTTTCTATTGCTGCTACAAAACTCACAAAAACAGATGAGTGAATGAATTATAGGGCATGTTTGCCAGCACACAAATCAGCACTTGTTGTACCCTACCAACAGCATGAAACAAAGGCATGAAGAGTTACTTTATGAAATTATCCCCGATGATTGGTCACACTGAGTTCATAAGTTCAGCGGTATTCCATTTCCATCAACAAAAAATTTGGTTGGTTAAACTAGTGCTCGTCGCACTTAAGAGAAGACATGAAACTCAATTTCTGGATT
>JABCMJ010040882.1:0-11626 GCA_014822125.1 Arbutus unedo | reverse complement strand
TATAGATTTACCACAATTAGCTTAGAGTATTTTCAAAATGGTAAATCTCATGTGTTTCAATAAAAAATTCACCCTCTCATCTTAAATTTACCATAATTTGATCAAAATTATGATGATAAATTTTTATATCTTTTCTACATGTAATGATAAATTTACTTACTCGATGATTAATTTGTTAGGATAAATAGTAAATTTATTGTCCTCCATAACTGTGATGGTAAACTTGCAAATCTAAGAGTTAAAATATTACAAATAGTTTGTTATTTGAGATGGTGGTAAATTTATAGTTCTAATAGTAAATTTTTACAAATTTAAGGGCTAAAATGTTGTAAATCATTTGTTATTTGAGATGATGGTAAATTTACAGTCCTAATATGATTTTCGTGAATATTTTTTGAATTCTGAGAGTTTCATTTAGATTCCAGAGAATATGTTTTACCATATTTGTTTTCAACTTTGATGCCTAATTTACTGCCATGCTTTTCAACCTATCAAATTAAGAAATATATGTTTTCACTTAAAAATGATAAAAAAGTAACCCAATACTAAAAAATAATGGTAAAAATGTCAAATCATATAAAAATAAGACAAAAACATAACTTGAAAAAGTTAATGGGATAAAAACTTACGCAATGTGGGCTCATAAGACCATGATTTAAATTATTCTTTTATAAATCAAAAAACAAAAAAATAAAATAAAATATAAATCAATAAGTAAATTACCACAATTCAACAATATTTTATCAAAATATTTCGACTTACGTTAATTCCGAAATAATTTTTTATGTAAACGAAAAGTTTTTAATATTTTTTCGACAATGAAATTTAAAAAGCACGATCGAAATGAACAGTTACTTTTTTTCCTCCAAAATTAGGCACATTAGGACATGTAAAAACAATGAGTATTTTTGGATAATTTAAGAGATTTTTAATTTTGTTTTATAAATCAACAAAAAAATAACGACATAATATAAAAAAAATACCCCAGCATAATTTAACAACCATTTATCAAAATATTCCAAACTCACGGTTAATCCCAAAATATTTTTTAAGTAAATCGTAAATTTTAAGTATTTTTTTGAGAATAAAATTTAAAAATACAACCTAAAGAAATTTAAATGAGTGATATCGGTCATTTTATTTCTAAAATTAAGTGCATTATGATATTTGATAAATATAAATATTTTAAAACAATTTAAAAAAATTTAAATTTATTTTATAAATAAAAACTTACAAAATATATAAATAAACAAATATAAATCACCTTTTTTTTTTAACCCAAAGAGAGGGGGAGAAAGGTGAAAAAGAAAGAAAAAAAAGAAAAGAAAGAGAGACAGAAATTTTCAAAGAAAAAAGAAAATAGCTCCCATCTTGTCACCCGAATCGGTGTGGATTTTTCAGCCAATAGCATTTCTTCAAAATTATTAATTCGGCAGATGACAACTGACATCTACAGCCTTATCCACCGCTAGTACACATCCCAAGAACTCACGCATTGCATCATAGTCGACAAAATGACGTCAGACCCACGTCACCAGAAATTGATATCGCCCGCGTGTCTCCATCTAACCCCATTCACACTCGTTCTTCCCGCGCGACCCGCCGTGGGTATTCTCCCCCCTATTCCAACCACTTCTACTCTCTCTCTCTCTCTCTCTCTCTCGCTCTGTGTAAAACCTCCGATCATAATCCAAAGCGTAACCTTCGTCCTCACCAATGGCCTCCTCAATCGATCGCGTCACATTCCGTACCAAAGTCCTCGCCAGACACCTTCTCAAGCCCGACTTAACTCTACCTCCTCCAATCGAACACTCTCCATGCCTCAACTACTCTCCTCCGGATCTCTCCGAGGGTTTCAGTTCCGACACACGAGAGATGCGAAACCTGTTGGACGGCCACAACGTGGCGGATCGGGACTGGCTGTTCGGGCTGATGACTCAGAGCAAGCTGTTCTGCCCTAGAGAAAGGGGCGACGGGAGGGTTTTCGTGTCTCCGGATTACAACCAGTCGATGGAGCAGCAAAGGGAGATGACTATGAAGCGGCTTGAGTATTTGTTGGAAAGAGGGGTCTTTGAAGGGTGGCTCACGGGGAAAGGGCCAGAGTCCGAGCTTAGGAAGCTGGCGTTTCAGGAGGTTGTTGGTATTTTTGATCACTCGCTTGCAATTAAGCTCGGCGTTCACTTCTTTTTATGGTGCGTTAATATTTTTGTTGTTGATATTTCTAGTCTTTTTTTCTGGTTTTAGTTATGGACTATATGGAGATTTTGAGTGGAATTATACGTTTTGAACGTGTTATTCGTACCCGTGGCTGGTTATCCCAGCTCACAAGCAGGGTTCCGTTTTACTGCCTTCCCTCCCCCTTAGGCAAGGTTTGGATGCCTGCAAATGAGAATCTGATAAACTAAGATTAAATAATGTAATGCAAGCCACTGCTCATTCAAATTCTCATTTAAAACAGGAATAATAGATATTGTAGATAATCAACTGAATATTAAGCCATTACACAAAATCATGGCCTTTTGTATATCCTCTAACAACTTTCACGTGTGGAAGTCTCCACATTTAGTTTCTGCCTCTTTTTTCCTAGTTTCCAATTGACTGATGAATGATGATGTTCTAGTTTTTGGTTTTGGTAGTATGTTACCAATGTTTTCACCCTCTCTGCCGAACGGCCTGAACCTGTCATATTCTTCGCAACGAGCTTCGTATTTGTTTTTAAGTATTCAACCCACCGTAGGAAGACTAGAGCAACTGACCTTGGTTGCTTGGCTTCGAGTCGTACTTCTAGTTTGATATTTTATAGTTCCTTGTTGAATTTGATTATAAGGGAGTAGATCCACTAAGCTACTGCGAGTAACATCTTCTGAATGGTGGTTATATAAAAAGATCTAAGTGATTAATCTTTAAATTCTTTGTGAATGGATGAATTTAGGGGTGGTGCCATCCAGTTTTTCGGCACAAAGCATCATCATGAGAAGTGGTTGAGGGACAGTGAAAATTACGTGTTCAAGGGTTGCTTTGCAATGACCGAGTTGGGGCATGGAAGTAATGTATGTGAAGGCTGTTCCATCATTTGGTATATGGGTTTTGACATGTTTATGTACTTCTATTTGCATAGTTTCTGTTAGTAACTTTGTGCTTTATGTTTTGATTTAGGTCCGAGGCATTGAAACTGTTGCCACATATGATTTAAGCACTGGAGAGTTTGTCATCAACACTCCATGTGAATCAGCCCAGAAGTATTGGATTGGAGGAGCAGCTAATGTGAGAAATTGTATATTTCCCTTTGTTCTTCTACCTGCATTACTTATAATTAACATGTTTTTTTTTATGCTTTCAGCATGCAACACATACCATAATATTTTCCCAGCTTAATATAAACGGAGACAGTCAAGGGGTCCATGCATTTATAGCCCAGATAAGAGATGCAAATGGCAACGTGTGTCCAAACATCCGAATAGCTGATTGTGGTCATAAGATTGGTTTAAATGGCGTTGACAATGGTCGACTCTGGTATAAGCAACACTTTTTGTTGTTAGTTTCATTTCCAGTTGGCAAACATCTTGGAAGGTCAAAACAAAATTGAAACATTTTGCCGTTATCCGGTTTCCCAGGTTTGACAATCTCCGGATCCCCAGAGAGAATTTGTTGAATTGTGTAGCTGATGTTTCTGCAGATGGAAAATATCTCAGTGCAATAAAAAACCCAGATCAGGTAATTATGTTTACAGAACTAAAAACGTCTTTCTTCATGTTATTCTCGTTGTTGATGTGAATAGAATAATTGATCGGTTGTTCTCTTTCTGGCTGTCAAAAAGCACGATTGACCTTCAGCCTACAGACGTGAAGGCAATTGTTGTTGACTGTTATGTTTATTAAACTGACACATGGTTATCTTTTTACAGAGATTTGCGGCATTCATGGCCCCATTGACATCCGGTCGCGTTACCATTGCTACTAGTGCAATCTACACATCAAAGGCATTGGTTCTTTCCCATTATATTTGTCATTTTATATATTTTTGGAGTGCTGTGCTTGTTTTTGGAATAAAGGAACCCTAAGAATCATATATGCGGACACAGGACATGGATACGACACAACACAGACATGCCGATTTTGTTATTCACTTATTTGTAAAAAAGTAGAACACAAACGTGTTGGGATAAGGTACATACCAAATTAATGATACATAATTCATAAGATGCAATAATTTTTAATGAATCTAGAAAGATACGGGGCATGAATGCTGCTGGAAAATGCTACAAATTATAGTGTTTAATTTAGTTAATTATACTCTTTATTATCACCATATGATAGACCTTGCATGTAATTTTGCAGCATGAGATGAAATATTTTGGACTTGTATACTATAGAGCTATGTCAAGTTTGAAACTTTACATAATTTCATGTTAGCAAGTGTCAATTACGTTTTATTTTTTCCTTCATAAACACCTAAGAAGTGACGAACCCGTCACAAATAGAGTGTGAGAGATGTGTGAGGATTACAGTTTTTGTTTTTAAAAACTGATACAGGAAAAAGAGTGTCAGATACATGTCCAAGAGTGTCCGAGAAATGTCGGAGTGTGACACATGTCGGACATGGACACGTCACCTTCTTGAACTTTCCTTGCGTCTTAGAAGGAAATTACCCAACTCAACGTAGGGTCCTGAGGGATTTTTTATCTTGTTTATTATCTTTTCAGATTAGTTTGGCCATTGCCATAAGGTACTCGTTGAGCAGGCGAGCATTTTCTGTTACACCCAATGGGCCTGAAGTCCTTTTGCTTGATTATCCAAGTCATCAACGGCGGCTCTTACCTCTACTCGCAAAGACGTAAGTTTCTCACTGACTGGATGTGCAATATGTGAGTTTCGTTTGACCTTCTTTCGAATGACAACTTCTGGCTTTCCATCAGATGCATTATATGGGCACAATATTATTGTAGGGTTATATTATATTTGATGCTTTGTGCAATTGAGATAATGCATATGATTTGGAATCTGCAAATTATTTGCGAACTCCCATGCCATAATGTTCATCCTAATTGACAAGTGGTTAAATGTTTACTTAGCTGAAGTCATTACTTTTTTATTCTAATTCTAAACTTGCATTTTGCAACTTGGCAGCACTCCATGTGCATAAGGACCATAAGGTATATGATTGTGGCTGTGTTTGGAATGTCCATTACTAGTTAGCATGGGTCTTGTTAGTGTGGGTTAACTATACAACGCTTTATGGTTACAAATGATTTTGAGTCTCCGAATGGAAGGTACATGACAACACTCAAACATTGTCATGTATGCATTGGCATGACTGCATGCTAAGGTCTGTACATCCTTTTAACAGTGGCGATATTTTTCAGTTTGCTTTGTGTGTTGTATTAAACCAAACTCTGTATTGTTACAGATAGATCCAGCAATAACTCTTGCAATTATTCAGCAAGTTCTCGTCGTGCTGAAATTTGTGGCTGAATCATGTTGCCGGTGCCATTTTTTGAACTCATATGGATGTTGAGTTGATTGTCTGGCTATACGTGTTTAGGATTGGTAATTTGCTTGTTTCATAATTTGTTCAAACTTGGTTGGTGGTACTAAAATTGCAATAATAACAATTGCTAACCACTGAAGATTCCATGGTACTTCATCCTGGTACTAACAATCCTTGAACTTTGCTTAATGTCCCAAATTTAGGCTTCTTGCTTTGAATTAAAAATCCTAAGGCCGTTTGTACATAGATGGCGACTGGTTTAACCACATGACACATTTGTGGTTATCGTGACTGATGTCATGATCTGTTTAATTGAGCTATTGCTAATCTGACACATGCTTTCCTGAATGTTGTTGCAGATATGCTATGAGTTTTGCTGCTAATTACTTGAAAACAATATATGTGAAGAGGACACCTGAATCAAACAAAACCATCCATGTTATTTCAAGTGCATTTAAGGCTACACTAACCTGGCATAACATGCGAACTCTTCAGGTCATAAACCACATTTCCAGTTGCTGAGTATACCCTATTCCAGTTAAATGTGCTCATAAAACATTATTTTTACATGAATCAGGAATGTCGTGAAGCTTGTGGTGGACAAGGTCTGAAGACTGAAAATTGCGTTGGCCATCTGAAAGGTGAATTTGATGTGCAATCCACCTTTGAGGGGGATAACAACGTTCTTATGCAACAGGTATTGTTGGATTATGGTCTTTGGTTATGTTTAGACCAGCACAAAACACTGTTTGGCATGTACAATCACGTCTAAATAGTAATTTCAAAATAGAAGTTGGAGTGGCAGCACTGATGTGCAAAGGCCATTTTTTTGTTTGACTTAACAAATGTTGAATTACATTTGCAAGTTGTTCCACTTGATGGAATTTTGGTCATTTGTTGAAATTCACAGTAGCTGTGAATTATTATTATTATTTTGGTGTCATTACTGAAACGTCGATGGGAATTGGACTTAAACACACAGTGTCAAAGCATAACACTTTGTAATTGGGATAGTTTTTTCAGCAAATTGGGTTTAAGGGATGTGGTTTTACTTAGGTTAGCAAAGCCCTTCTTGCTGAATATATAGCGGCCCAGAAGAGGAACAGAGCATTTAAAGGGTTGGGTCTGGAACACATGAACAAATCTTGTCCTGTGATCCCTTCTCTGCTCACAAGTTCTACCTTGAGGAGCATCCAATTCCAGGTAAGAGTTTTAGCTTTAATAATATCAATGTGATTCGTTTCGCATTAATTGGGTGGATTCTCATCTCTTGTGTTTTTCAGACTGATATATTCTGCCTTAGAGAGCGAGATCTACTTAGTCGCTTTGCTTCAGAAGTTTCAGCACATGAAGCACAGGGACAAAGCAAAGAACATGCATTCATTCTGGTAATCCTGCCCTCTCCATATGCCATTGACTAATTGCTGCCTTTACTACATCTCTCTCTCTCTCTGTGCGTGTCTCATTGTTTCTTTCTTCCAACCAGAGTTATCAACTTGCTGAAGACTTAGGCAAGGCCTTCTCAGGACGAGCAATTTTCCAAACCTTTATAGAGGCTGAGGCATCTTTAGCTAGTGGCTCGTTGAAGGTAAATCTCAGTAATGGTTTCCTACATATATTTCTGGAGGAATTAACTGTTGGATTGTTCACTGCCCTCTAAGAACAATGAAAATCTAAGCAACCATTTTGTAAGTTAATCTGAAGAACAGTCGCTGAGAGTACAGAGTTGTGCTTCCCATTTGCATGTCTGGTGGGAGCTGTGACATAAGGGAATAAGAGATGTCGGTAAAATGTGACAATCACAAATATAGAAACTTTCGAATATCTAAGTTGCCCTGGTAAGAGTGGACATTTGTCTCTCTGTTTTTTAGATGGACACTTAAAATAGGATTAAACGGAAATTTTCGATGTCCCTCTTGATTTGGCCCCACATGGTCTGTTTATTTCTGGTCTCACGCTTGAACGGAGATCTTCATTTGACCATGGAATGTAGAGAATTACGAAATGCAAAGAGAAAGAGAACAAAGATTGTAAGTTGTTGGATAGGTTTTCATCTCGGGATTTCTCCTTCAGACTTCGTCCCTGAAGAATCTGTGGTCTTCTTTTTCTGATTGAAGAAATGCTACGGTTACTGAATTATTAATCAGAAGGCATCACGGAAAAATATTGTGTTTTACTCCGTGCAGGATATATTAGGTCTCGTGAGAACCATGTATGCAATGATCAGTTTGGAAGAAGATGCCTCGTTCCTCCATTACGGCCACTTATCACCGGAAAATGCTGCTGCGGTCAGGAAAGAAGTGGCTAAACTGTGCAGTGAACTCCGACCCCATGCACTAGCCTTGGTCAGTTCTTTTGGGATACCAGATGCTTTCTTGGGCCCTATAGCTTACGATTGGATTGCGGCAAATTCTTGGTCTTCTGTTGGACAATAGGGGTATAGTACTTCAAGTCAATAATAAAACTGTGGAAATTATTTATAATAATCTATTTTTAAAACCCGTTTAAGCGGGGCCATTCGTTTTAACTAAATAAAGAAACATCTTGCGTTGTCTTTTATTTTTTACTCACATGGACATTTGTGATGTTCTCTCTTATATGTACACATATCTTTTAGTTTGTAAATTGATGATGAACTTGAAGTTCATAGTTAAATTTCAAGTGGAGTGGTTTAACTTTAAATGTTTCTATGATGCCTTCATTATCTCTCTTTTCTTTTTAATTGCTATTTATAATTTACTTAATGGGTTTGACATTTTCTCATGGGTGGACAAGTATATCGAAAATCTGATGTTGAGTCTCAATTATGTAATATGCTTTGAAGGCTTGCTTACTATCTGTCAGAGAATGGTTCATAGTTTTCATTCGTATACGGCTATATTGGTTGTTATATTTAGGGTTTTTACTTATTTAGATTTCAGATATGATATTTAGAGTCTTATTTTATTCATTTGTAGATGAAAAAATCATTTGGCTTCTCTCTATTCGTATTTTATATTTTATTTTATTTACGTAAATATTATTATTAATTACGAGAATGTCATTTATCTATTTATATTTACTTTCTCTCTCTTAAAAGATATCACATGCTATATACATGTGATACTCTTAACAAATTACATAGCGACAAATCTTGTGGGTGTTATATTAGTACATACTTTTGTCAGCTTATTGAGATACAAGTAGCAACACCACATAATAGTCAGTAGTATTGAATAATTAGTCCTAAAAAATAGATAATCTCAACCGATAATTGCTCCTTTCTATTCAATACGTGCAATCAATTCAAGTTTATTAGAGGTTGTGTGCATATGTGAAGTGGAATATATGGAGTGTAAAAGTAGAGTAGTTAACTCAAGCAATTTTATCATTCTGTCCTGATCATTAATTATGTTACAATAACACTCGTTGCAATTTTATTTTTTTTAGGAGGACAAAGAAAATTACACCAAATAAACTTTATTCACACCAAATAAAATATGCAAAATGTGCAGATGAAGATAGAGAAAGTAGGAGGGGCGACATATTGTCACAATTTTTTTCCCATGCGTTCGAAATTCGTTTTTGGTTTTCCCATTTGTGTTGTAAATACTTGCAATTGTAAGAGATTCATTCCCCTATTTCAGTTGTAAAATTTTCCCTTCTTGCTTCTGACGTGAAATTTCCCCCAACCAATCCCCAGAAAATCACAAAAATTTTCATGTTTTGCTGACCTGGTTTGAGATGATTGGTTGAACTGATGACTTTACCCCCAATTTTTTTTAGTTTTGCGGACGTGGTGTGAGATGATTGGTTGCAGGGATATAACTTGACTTTTCCGCCTCAGGCTCATAGAATTTACTCACTGTGGTAAAACCTTTGTTCATGCCTACTCAACACAGAAAACGCCCCCTTCCAAGTTTAACCATTCACAAGTCCGTACATTTCAATCAGTTGCCAATACAAAATTCAGTTAAATTATAGCAGCAGATATTACGTTGCGAAAAAAACTGCATGCTACTCTTTGATTTCACAAAAAATAAACTCACCATAACCTCTCCACGATGATGATGTCCTGAGAAAAACAAGGATCGCAGAGCCAGTAATGCTGGAGAAAGGAAGGTTTTTTATAATCTTACATAGAAGTATGTGCATACCGTTATAAAGTGAAAGGTTAACATCAGACACCCCACTCTGTGCAAAGATGGACAACAAGGGCCACAATTTAATGAAATACTCCCCCTTGAGAAAATGATGCACTGAAAAAAAACACAGAATTCGAGAGTAGATGATGATACATTCCATTGGCACCTTCTTTGTAACTAACACACCCAACAACCGAACTAAGTAAATGCTTCAATCCACAAGCTTGCCTCCTCTTCGAAAACAACGCTTAAACAAATGTCTCAAAACAGTAGGTCAGATTCTGATTTGCGTGAGTTGAGAAGTTACGAAACTATTTGATGTTACTGGCAGTCCAGGACTAGAAGTTGTAGCTGTCCCTTGTAATAAAGTATTTGCATCAAAGAAAGAAAAAAGCAGTTGTCCCAGGAAGAAGCTCTACTTCAGAAGAAATCTGTCCAGAAACATTTGGTCCCCGTTATTAGTACGCTGTGATTTTAAGTAAAAGTATGCCAAAAAAAGGGTCATTCCAAGTTTCATAATGATATATACAAGCAAACAACAGAATCAGTACTTCCCATTAGATATTACTCTGCATCAACTAATCGGTGTCACTCATGCAACCTAAACTAACAGTTAAGCAATGGAGCACAAATATTAACAGTACGTGTTACAACATGTGGTAAATATGTTTGTTTACAAGTAGTCCCGATTTAATCTCGATTAATGGAAGTATGGAAAAGAATAGATAGACCCCAACTTACTTTTGATATCATTTGTACAAAGTGGTTTCCCTCAAGTTCAACACCTCATGGCCGAATTTGAACTTTTACATTAATATAGCTCAAGACATCCTTTTCATAGAATTTGTGGTGTTGTGGGTTCCAAAAGGAGTCCCCTGACGTTGCTGCTTCCTTTAATCAAGTGTAATGGTTCTAGGTGTCACATTCTCCAAAAGGGCTCGTCCCCTATGAGTGGAACGCACGATGAAGGGATGGACAAGAAAAAGGACAGTCTAAGACTCTTCGATATGAATTTATACCTGGAATTCAGAAGAATCTGAAATGCTCCCACTCTGCATTTCCAAACCTCTTTGCGACCTCATCACTTGCAATCCCCAGAAAAGACTCTTGAGTCCCCTAAATCTTTCATATCAAACTGGGTTTTTAATGTTCTTGTAAGCTCATTTATCGAAACTACTGCTATCTAATTTACAAGAACTCTTGCTTTCGAGATTGAGTTGGTGTAAAGTAAAGTGTACCGCCAAAATCATGCATTGGACAGATGCCTGGGGATTGAGACGGAAAGAAAAAGCATTCATTCTCAACGGAGGCGTAGTAGCAGGTTTATGACTTTAATTAGCCTCTGTCCTTCACTCCAATCGCAGGCTTCTCTTTTTATCCCATAAATATTCTTCTTCTGGGGTCGTGTTAGTGTGGAACCTGATAACATTATACACCAATTCCTGGTATCATAGAAACACCTTCATTTGCCCATGTGTGACATGTTTAGAACACATTCATGTGAGTCCCAAAATCACAGCTCGAAAGTAAACAATGGCTATAGCAACATATTCAATGGTTGTCACACAATAGGTTGTTCGGATAGTCAAAAATCTTAAGAAACCGTTAATGGAGGGGTCAAAACAAACAAGTCAAACGGAAGCTTCAGCAGTTGAAGATAGGTTATTGGATTTGAGTTCAATTCAAGCTCACTCTACATGTAATTAGCCTTGCTGAAACTCAATTCCTCAACTCGCAAGAGTTTTGTCAGGCCTCGCCAAATAATTACATAGAACAAACTAAAGATGGTCATCCATGTTTAAGTTACCAATTCACCCAAAGCTATTTGGAAATGGACCCAACGGATTTGACAGGGGCAGGGAGAGCATTTGAAGGGTTGACTTTAAGGACTGACTGTCCATCCTTAAGAGGAGTCCATGCCTAAGCAGCACCTAAGAAACAGGCCAACGACACCTTCCCTTAACTGCAAACCCCTCGCGCACGTGGAGATACAAATATTCATAGATAGAGGAAAC
>JABCMJ010040869.1:0-11731 GCA_014822125.1 Arbutus unedo | reverse complement strand
GCCGCTATTTTCGTTTACGGACTTATTCCTCAGATATTTGCATATGCCGTGAATTTCCCAATTCAGAAATTTCTACAAGCCCAAAACATCGTCTACCCAAGTGCATACATATCAGCTGCCACATTTGTTTTGCACCTGATTTTGAGCTGGGTCTTGGTCTACAAAGTTGGGCTTGGGCTTTTGGGTGCGGCCTTGATGTTGAGTTTTTCATGGTGGGTAGTTGTAATAGGCCAGTTTGTTTACATCGTGAGGAGTGAAAAATGCAAATATACTTGGACTGGGTTTAGCGTGCAGGCTTTTTCTGGGTTGCCCAGCTTCTTTAAATTATCTATGGCTTCGGCTGTGATGCTGTGTTTGGAGAGTTGGTACTATCAGGTTATGTTGTTGCTTGCTGGGTTGCTTGAAAATCCGGAATTGGCTTTGAATTCCCTTTCTATTTGGTAAGTACTAAACACCCCCCCCCCCCAAATTATTATATTCTGGTTACTTTTATTCAAGTAACGTAATAAATTAAAAGTATCATCTAATCAATTTACAAATCTTTTGACTTCTAGTAATGAAGAGAATTCGGAACTTTATACATTGATCAATAAAAAATTACAAACAAATCTCAAATAAAAATTGACCAGATTATTATATTTGGGATCATTACGATCATATAGTCTTAATTAAATCCTTAACAAACGGCTCGTTAGGGTTTATTCTGCTACCCATGTTTGAGTAACTTGTTATTGGTGGCCTGGGGGTAAAATAGGCAATAGGTCGACATCCTTTGAGTCTAGTTCGTGGTTTGTGGTTTTAATTAAGACTGATTCCAACAATCGATTTGAATCGCCAACGTAGTTTTAAAGTTGAAAGTTAATATTGTATTTGTGTTAATTGCAGCCTAACAATCTCGGGATTCGTGATCATGATATCATTTGGGTTCAATGCCGCAGCAAGGTTAGTTCTGCTTCTTTCTCTATGATTTCATATTGAACTCTGATTTGAAGTTCTTTATTTATTTTAATTCAACTTGACAAGTACATTGAAAAAAATAAAAGGAGTTGAATAATACTTATAAGTAGATCAATAACTAAAATCAAACCTACATGGTCATAATTTTAATGCAAAATATTTGAACGGTTGTAAAATTGCTATAAGATACAAATCCATTTTTTTTTTTTTTTAACAACACAAATTTTATCTTTCACTTTTGGTACATGTAACAATTGCGCTCGCTTGAATGTAAAATTGGGCAGTGTGAGAGTAAGCAACGAGCTAGGAGCAGGACATCCGAGGGCAGCTGCATTTTCGGTAGTGGTGGTGAACTTGGCCTCTCTTATCACGTCTGCGGTGTCAGCAACTATAGTGATGGTATTCAGGGATGTCATAAGCTATGCTTTCACAGAAGGTGAAGTTGTGGCCGGTGCTGTCTCGGACCTGTGTCCACTTCTAGCCATTACCTTGATCCTCAATGGAATTCAGCCTGTTTTGTCCGGTAAGCTTCTAAAAATATCCTCTCTAATTTCACTTATCTTATTTATGATTCCTATTAGACCTATTAATGCACTGGAATCAATTAGAATTCAATCTCATTACAAAATAATTTAAAATTAATTTCAATCTGAACGAACTAAAATTATATGTGTTATGTATTAAGTTGAAAGCGCCAAAGCACCAAACAATGTTTTATGTGAAGATTCTGAATCTTATTTTGCGCCTTACAATTGTTCATAAGAATACACCTACCACAATAAATTAATTAAAAAATAGCTGAGATCACTGTTATGGTTCCGAGTCTTATTTTGATGATTTAAGTTAATAAATTATAAAAAAAATTAAATAAATGAAGATAAGTATTTTGAATAGCTCGACCGAGCAAATCAACATGATAACACACACAAAAGCACCCTTCGAGCTTCTCTCTTTTAAGTGCCCGATCGATGTACAATTAAGTTAATTCTTTTAATGAATCATCCACACACACACACACACATATATATATATATATATATATATATATATATATACATTATGGCCTATACACTAAATGGTCAAATCATGAAATAAGATTGATGTTAAATTCCACAAGCCCAACTCTCCATTTCCTTTTTCTAAGAATTTTGATATAGATTTTGAAAGCAAATAAGACATGCATCAAACGACTCTGAATATATTAGTAGCTATGATATATTCTTGTTTTTAAAAATAAGAACTCAAACAAACGAAGAACTTCAAGAAAATCAAAATGAAGAATAAATTTTGGTTTGTTCTGTTTTATTGATTTTAATTTTACCTCTAATTGAATGTGATCATAGGTGTGGCTGTTGGGTGTGGATGGCAAGCTTTTGTTGCTTATGTAAACGTCGGAAGCTATTACATAATTGGAATCCCACTGGGTGCCCTTCTTGGCTTTTACTTCAAACTGGACGCTAAGGTACACATTATTACAACATTGTTTTTACTACTTATGTATGCAACAAATCAAAACTCTTCTCATCCCAAAGAGATTGTTCACCATGTAAAATGAATATTTCAAAAGAAAAAAAATTTCAAATAAATTCAAAGATTCAACTATAAATTTCTAGTACGACTTGAATTGGTCTAAGATTTCTCATCCTTATAATCTGATTAGAACTTATCACGAGATAAACGAATATAACACTTATCTCCATCTAGTATCTCACCGTCTTTTTTTCTTGTCATGGCAATATGCATGTGCATAAGAGAACCTTCTTGCCGAGCTAACAATCTGCCTATTAAATTGGTAAATTTAATTAGTCTTAATTATATTTTAGTAACATAGGTATAAATAACTTTTTTTTAAAAATAAGTTATTGAGTATGTTTAAAGAAAAAATATTAAATAAGATGATTTTACTCTCAATTAAGTCACACAACTCACATGACCATTTCATTAATAATTTAATGCTTTTACTAACGTCAGGGGATAATTAAAAGTTGACCTAAAATTTGAGAGTTAGAATATCCAAATTGAAAGTGAAGAGTAAACAATGACACTGATTGTAAAGTACAAGGGTGCTATGTGTAATTTATCTGTTCAAAATTAATATTTGGGTTAATTACACTTTAGCCCTTCAACTATTATCTTTTTCACATTGCCCCTTTATTTATTTTTACTACAACTTATCCCCTTTAACTATAGAAAGATGACATAATACCTTGCCGTTAGTTTTTTGGTCAAATACTTAACGGTAAAAGTCATGTATTGTGCATGTGTGTCCTTAAAAATACTTATTGTAACTGGAGCACCATACACACAAATTTACACACACAACATTATACATAATAGATGATTTATGCATTAAGTTAGTGAATATTAAATTAAATTTAATTAAATTTAATTTGCATTGTTTATGTGTTAAATTTATAACATTTGGACATAAAATAACGCTAACATATTACGTGTCATTTTTTATTATATTTTATTATAAAATAACGTTAACATATTACTAAGTGTTAAATTATTACGATGTGTCATACCTAAAATTTATTTACAATGCAAATTAAATAAAATAAGAATTAATATTAACTAACTTAATCTATATATTATAAATTATAAATTATATACTGTGTTGTGTGTACGTATGTGTATATGAAGGGTATTTTAGTTACACTAAGTATTTTTAAGAGCACATGTGTTCGATACATGATCTTTGCCACTAAATATTAGACGAAAAAACTAACGGCAAAGTGTTATGTCATTTTTTTATAATTGATGGGGGTAAGTTGTAATAAAAAAAAGATAAATGACATAATTGAAAAATGGTCATAATTGGAGAGGGTAAAATGTAATTAGCCCTTAATATTTTAGTTAAATGGTCAAAATGCTCCTTGTTGCACAACGATTGTGTTAGCCATTGAAATTAGTCTAGTGTATGCGATGAATATATGCCAAGAAAACTGTGGTGCTTATTACTTGTGGGGTGTGCAGGGGATATGGACGGGGATGATAGGTGGAACAGTGCTACAAACCCTTAGGAGTCTTGTGTGTTTTGATTTCATGCTTCTGGATTATAATTACATGTTTTGATTTTGTGCTTCTGAATTAAAATTGATATGTTATCAATATCCTTGAGGAGACAAGTCAAAAGTTAAATTTTGTGATGTGGTCTCCGACCTTGCGAACCGCACAAGTCTTTGAATCTCTTTAAAGACAACAAGATACTCCCTCATTAGTCTATCTCGATGTTGTGTTTTTCCCCTTCTTTGAAATTAATAATAGCGTTTTTGGTATGTTTCATTAACAATGATTAAATATTTGTTATTGGACAAGTGGCTGTTAAAAAAAAGTAATTAACGAACTTTTTGCAAAAATATGAAACTCAATTGCAGGTAGAAGAAGCTTTGAAGAGGTTGGATAAGTGGGATGAGAAGAAGGAACATATTGTGAAGAGCTAAAAAAGGGGGGACAACTTCTACTGAATATTTTCCTTCCACCGTGTAGTCCACCACGTAGCATTATTGTTAGAAGTTGATGGGAAAAAAAATAATATCCACAATTTACCATATGGGTGGGCACATGAGTTGTTCTTGTGATATATACTGATATTTCTTAATTAACTTGATTATTTACTCGTCAGTTTTTCAACACCAATCTTGTTAAACCAATGCCCATAGTGTCTTTGAGAACGAAATGTATCGTTGGTGGAGTCTATTCTTGCTCCGAGCCAAGACCAACAAGATGGACCGCCTTTGGTTTGTTTCTCAAAAGATGTGGCCTATTATACTTTTGGTTCTTCTCAAGTGGAAGGAGGAGTACATCTTCCACTAAAGCTTTGAGAGTGGGGTTCATTATTTTGATAAATCTCTCTCATTGAACTATCAGAGGACATTTTAATAAGATATCGGATTTTTTTTTATAAGTTAAGGTGTAGAGAGAGAGAGAGAGAGAGAGAGAGAGAAGTGTCTTGGGAGAGAAAAGAAGGTGTTCAGAGAATTCTATCCTTTTTTTATACACACTACGAATGAAAATAAGGGTATTTTTGAAATTTAAAGATTAAAAAATTGATGACATCATAAAAATCCATCCAATTGAATGGAAATATGCGTTGTCTCTTGAAACTTTTAGTTCTTTATTTCTTAATTTTCCTCCATCGCACTATCAATCTATCTGCCTGTTTCCATCTTCCTCCAATAATTAACGGAATTTAAGTTGAGGTGGAAAATGTTCTATTATTTTTTAAAATAGGAAAAAATCATTGCATTTTTCCAAATTATTAAGGAAGTTTTTGGAATTGTCAATAACCTCAGGATGGGTCAGTGTGAATATTTTTTACCCTAGTGAATCCAACTCATTTGTCTGTTTATTAATACTCACTCCGTCCCCAATTGATAGTTTTTCTTTGAAATTTTAACTTTTTAAGAAAATATAATCATTGCTACAAAAATAAAATATATTCTTGATTTGGTTGATGTGTATAATACAAGTTTTATTTAAACAAAGGGGCAAAAAAAAATTTAACCAAATTTTAATTGTTATTTTTAGAAAATGGACTTTCATTTTGGGACGTCCCAAATTAGAATAATAGATTATGAAAATAAGACGGAGAGAGTATTTTACAAAGCTACTTTATGCTAAACCTACACGGAAAGGTTGTCGTATTATGATTAGGGTTGCAAACGAGCCGAGCCGAGCCAAGTTTTAGAGTGTTCGAGCTCCGCTTGTTAACTAAACTAGCCAAAAATTTGAGCTCGAACTTGGCTTGTTTATAAAAGAGTCGAGCTGAGCTGAGTTAAGCCCATTTACTTAACGAGTCTCTTTAAACGAACCGACTCTCCAAAACGAGCAGAGTTTTTATGAGCCGAACTGAGCTTTCGAAACTCAAGCTCAGCTTATTTACGAAACGAGCCTAAAATTCGAGTTCGATCTTAGTTTGTTAACTGAACAAGCCAACCGAACTAAACCCTTATCGAGTCGAGCCGAACTAAATTCACGAACAACTTAGTTCATTTACCGCCCTACATGACCCTCAACTCTCTTCATGATTATTCGTTTTATATGTGATTTCGTTTGTCAATTTAGTACTGCTTTTTCAAAGGTCTTGTTCAAAGAATTATGAGGTGCGGTTCAATGTTTTGACTGAACCTCTGTTTTGGGCCCAAAGGTCAAAAACTGCGGAAACTGAATGAGATTAAGTTGGTTAACATAGATTAAATAAAAGTTCTAACAGTTGGATTAATAAAAAATTAAACGGATGAGTTTGAACAAACATAATCAGTTTGATTTAATTAAATAAACTGTAAAACCAAAATCGAACCGAGGGACGAAAAAAATTAATGATGAAAATTTAAACCGACCTATTTTTCTTCAGACCGACCAAACTGCAATTTTTTTCAATTAATTTGAGTTTTTTGGTTTTTGCTTTAACCCCTATCACTAAAAATCTCCTTCCCAGGATTTATTTTAATTTAGATTAATTAACGAGTTCAAATACTATTTATACATCAGCATGAAAACGAAATTTTTCGGATAATGAATAGGGTAAAAATAACCACTATCTATTTCTTTGTGATTAATCATTCTTATTTTCATTTGGTTGCTGAGTACGAAATGAAAGCATGAAAATATCAAATTTTATTTTGTATTTTTTAGATTTTCAATTAATAAAAAAATAATAGAATCTACGTATGTAACTGTCTCACTGAGATTGGTTTTTTTCTCAAAATTTATTTTGTAAAAAAAAATATAAAATTTTACAGAAACATTCCCTGTACACTAGTAAAATTAGAACGTTCTCTTATATTAAAAAAGATGGTAGCGAAGTCTACGAATTGGGAATTTTGCAATTGTTGAATTTTCCTTGCAATCAACTCACGTTTCTGCCTTTTTCTCAGGTCCACCATTTCCTGGCAATCAACTCACGTCTTCTGACTTTAATTCAGACACCAATCTACGAAATTGGCAATTCGTAGCGAAGTCTACGAAATTTTTTTATTTGAAATATATAAAAACAACTTGTAATTTCTTAATATAGGAAAAGAAAGTTTAAGAAAGGCTAACGGTTGAGAGGAAAAAAATTATGTAATTAACAATAGGTGTTCACGCAATGCGTATGCTCGTAGAGTTAGAAAGAATTATGTACTTAGTGACTCATAAGTCACAATAAAAATTTAAAAAAATAATTATTAAGTGAATGTCCAACTAAATAATTCAGACACGAATCTACATTTCATTGAAAACTACTATTGCTATTTTTTTCCAACAAAATAACTGTAGTTTTGATGTAATCGATGTTGGAAATTCAATAGTAATAACCAGTGAAAATGTCGAATGGGGATTAATACATTGTAGAGAAGTCTACATTCCATTTTAAAGTAATATCTCTGCATTTTTAGCATCGTAAACTATACTTTGAAATATAGGAAAATCAGTGCCCTTTTGTCTAATAATCAATTTTCCCGTGAGACATAAATAGTTCCCACAAAATTAGTGAAGATAAAGAAAATCATTTGATCCCGATACGGAAAAAATTGCAATAACTAAAAGGTTTTGGAAAAAATAGCAATCGCACTTACATAATTTAAAGTTAATCTATATCTTTTTAATTATCGAACCTTACTTGAATTTGTTGGTGTCATTAGCGACATTGTGTCGAATGAAAAATTTATTTGAAGTGCGACAAATGTAACAAAGAATCATCCAAAAATCACTACTTATTATATCATAAATAAGTCACCTAGTACGATGTTCTAGGAAAAAAACCCCGTCAATTCTTCTACACTCTTGCTCTTACACTTAGAAGCAAGTGACGGTAGCACACAATCTTCCAAGTTACGTGAATTTTATAAACTTGGCTTCAATTGAAAGAGATGCTGATTTAAAAAGTGGTGGATGTTGAATTTGAGACCTCGATGTCAGTGAGGGAATAAGAAGCCGCAAGCCCACGATCGGTTTGGTTGGTGAACCGCATGACGGTACCCTAATTTTGTGCTTGATCCACGAATGGACGTCTCGGTTCACTGCATTCACCAATAGATCCGACACCCAAACCACACTTCTAATAGCGTCTTAATTTCTTTGCTTTTTCTATTTTTTCACAAATCACAAAAATGAGCCGCAATCAATATGTGTCATAATCCGAAACGTACATTACTCAATTCATATACACACATCCGAAACAAACTGCAAGTTATGGCCAAAAAATTGAGAAAGAGATACTTTAAAAGAAAGGGATACTACATATCAGGATCATGTAGATTGAGAGGAAAAGGGCATGATGAACCGCATCTGCTTTTTACTCCCATCATTCTCCCTCTTTTGCCTACTGAACTGCATCTTCCTTCTTCCGAAACCATAAACACAACCCCCAATTTCAATTTTGAAGTTGTAAGATGAAAAGGGAAAAGAAAAGCAAATGCGATTACAAATTATGGGAGACCAAGTGAATTGGCTTTCTGTTAGGTTTAGATGAAACCCTCGTGAACAATTATAATTAAGTGGAAAAACAATTTCCGATTGTTTACCGAGGACTCCGGTGGGGAATTTGACAGTACGATAATCTAAGGAGGGGCAATCAATTCTTGTGTTGTATGCCATGTGAAGTTGGGCAGTTGTCAAGCTGATAACTGTTTCCTTTTTTTACTTTGTTACCCCTACAGTTATTTTGAAACACGTTAGGTATGTGTAAAAAAAAAAAAAAACAATTTTTAATGGCATTTTTGAAAATTAAAAGTGTGAATTAACAATGTTTAAAAAATATTAGGTACGTGGAAATTAACAGTAATAAACTACAAGTTCCTCAGAATTGCTAATTTATAAAGCATGAAATTAACAACGAATAAATGAGACTACACATTTAAATTAGTGGGCCGGAGCTTATGTCCTACATTACGTTTAATTCACAGCCCCCCGCCGCCCACAGATTAAACATTTAGATGTTAATATTGGACTTGATTTGTTAGTTCCCCAGCCCCCCGCCGCCATCGATTACACAAATAAATATCAATTCCTTGCAAGACAACAGGTTCCCACTGTCTAGAACTTGTCAACTTGTTCGCACCACAACCCTTCATTCTCCGACAACCTCCACCACAACTGTACGACACACCCACAGTAGCCTTTTGATTGCTGCTGCTAGCTGGTGGATCTACAGATATGGGATCATTAGTCAAAGATGAGGATATCCAAGAGCCTGTGATCCAATCTGACGACACACCACCACCACTACCACCACCTTCTTCACCATCTGCTCATGTAGAGGTCAGCGATAAGCTTGAAATCATTTTGTCAAACACTGATTTATCGTTTGGTCGCCGAATCGGAACCGCAACATGGATAGAGCAAAAGCTCCTGTGGAAACTCGCCGCACCCGCCGTGTTTGTTTACATGATCAACTACGTTATGTCCATGTCCACCCAAATTATATCCGGCCACCTAGGCAACCTCGAGCTCGCCGCTGCCTCCCTCGCCAACAATGGCATCCAAACCTTTGCTTATGGTCTCATGGTACATCTCCCACACACACACCACAATATAGTGTATTGAATTTTTTTTAAATTTCATGGTCGGATAAAAATTGATAGTATATCGGAAAAACAACGCGGTGTGATATCTGTTCTCGATCGTTAGGGTATTATTGAAGTGTGTCATGATTTTTCATTTCTTAGACAAAGGAGGACACCCTTGATATGTGTTATAGGTTATAGGTTAAACCACATCGGCAGTAAATAGGAGATTGAGATTAAAATTGGCATATAGTTATGATAGATTAATAGTGAAGTTATTAATTTAATTGGAGATAGGAATTATAGAATCTGTTTATAGTTATTTCTATTTTGATTGAAAAATGAGAAGAGATTTATGTGATAATGTAAGAGCTATGACCTAATTCGAGAGAACAAAATTATTTTGGACCAATAGGAGTCTAATTAGAGCTTCAACGATGACATCCACTATGGTATGAACCGTAGGAGTCTAATTCCATCTCAGACATCCAAACACTGGCTATGGGATGAGCCATAGGAGTCTAATCCTATTCCCTAGATTATGATATGACATATCATTGTTGGTCTGATGTTATGTCTCTCTTTCACATAACAATTGGAGAATTACGATCACATCATTTGACTTATGTTAATTACCTAAGAAAATACTTTGAAAACACTTGGCCCAAATCACTCAATTTGAAAAATTAGCGACAGAACACACGTAATGTGTGCACAAATTTATTATTAAGTTAAAAATTAGACCTGGTTGTGATAGTGAAGTAAAGTGGAGAAAAAAAATGCTTTTTTCAACAAATTGTCTTTTCTTGTTATAAATGATATACGTTAAGTAGATTTGGAATTCAAAAAGACACTTTTCCTTTTTTATTTTATTTTCCCTTTGACTTGAGCAGATTTTACAAAGAACACTTTTTTTTTTTTTACTTTTCCTTTTGGCTTCTTTGTATATTGTATATATATAAGAATAGATGAAAACATTGTGGGGCCTTAAAAAATGAGGGGCCTTAGACTTGAACCTAACTTGCTTAACAGGGCCGGCCTCTAGTTTTTGGGAGCCCTAGACGAAATCTAAAGAAGGGGTCCCTTATATTTTCTAAACGTAAAAAGAATTACAATAATTTTGAAAACAATATCACAAAAATTACTTAGCATTAGAAGATCACAAAAATAAAAGTTCAAATATTACATTTTAATTAATAAATCTCGCAAATTCTGATCAATCTTATTCCAATAACTTGAATCATCAATGTTTGAAGGTACAAAATCCATGTTCAAGTCATCATTCAAACCTTGTTTGGTTTTCTCACTCTCCAAATCTTCATGTTCTTCTTCTACATTCATCACGTTTTCAACTTCATCGTTCACCAAACTTTTATTTTCTTGAATTGACTTTCCTATTTTTTTTGTTACTAAAAAAGAACTTACAATTAAGCCTCTTTGAGAATTGACTAATACTTCTTTTTTTTGCTTCTTTTTTCTTTTTTCATATCCGGATGGATAACTTCTAGGAGGCATGATGCACCTAATGAAAAAAAAATGACATTATAATTTTTTACAATTTATGTGTCTTTTTCTCAAATAAAATAATCTAAAACAACTATATTATAAAACAATAAAATCTGCAAAATCAAATTAAAAAATCTATCAAAACAAGTGCTAGAAAAAAATAACAAATATTTTTCTCATAAAAATATTCAAAAGGCATACATACACTATATATATATATATAATAAGTTAAAACTTATAGTGGGGACCAATTTTTTCGGTGGGGAGTGGATCAAATCCCTTATAATAAGTGTTGTTCTTCTTTGGTGGGGACCAAATCTCTTCTCCTATGACTAATGATTTCCAAAGGAAATTAAATATTGATGAGTGACAGTAAGAGAGAGGGAGTCCGAGGGTGGGGGAGGGGCAACATTTACTGTCGAAATTTGTATTCCGAAAAAGAAATTCTGCAGAATATAAGCTTTAGGATTTTTTTTAAGACAACAAGTGAAATATAAGTAGATTGAGTTGAATTAATTGAGCCTTTTATGGTTGTTTGTTTTGAGCCCAAAAACAATCATTCTAAAGAATAAATGAGCATAAAAAATTGAATTTTTTTATCCCTACTTAGCCCATAACCAAAATTTTAGTGGGGGCCTTAAATTTTAGCTCTTTTTTGGGGGTCCTAAGCAATGGCCTCTTGGACGTTGTCCTTGGGCCGGCGCTGTTGCCTAATGGTTGAGCCGCCATTGATGCCAAGCTAAGGTTATGCTTTGTTTTTCTATCAACAGCTAGGG
>JABCMJ010040865.1:5811-16224 GCA_014822125.1 Arbutus unedo | reverse complement strand
AGAAAATAAAAACAGAAAACAGAAAACAGAAAACATGAATGGTTACCAAACATGGGCTTAAGGTTTTTTTTTTGTCCAATAGCTACGTCGAAGTGAGCGTTGACCACAGAAAGTTAGAAACACGCAAAATCTACGCAAGCTTTAAAACACAGCGGAGGGGGCGAGAGCAGCAGCATTTTAGTCCGAGAGAGAGAGAGAGAGAGAGAGAGAAGAATGGCAGAGTCGAAGATGGTGCACTCTCCAATAGTTACATACGCGTCTATGCTATCGCTTCTCACTCTCTGCCCTCCCTTTGTCATTCTCTTGTAAGTCCTAATTCTCATCCCGTTCCTTTAGTCGACTTTGATTGACCCTTTTCTCTTTTGCTTATGTTTAATTTGTATCTTGTTTCTTCTTCCTGTTCTCTGTATCGTGTGGAGTTTTTATAGTATCAGCTGTAAGTAAGATCCCAAGATCTTATCCTCATCTATTTTTAGATCTCGTTATTTACAGTGTACTTTGGTTCCCTGGGTTCTGAGTGGAAAGAAAAAAAATCTATCATGTTGAATATCATGTTCATATCCGGTCAAACAAATGGACCTTTAATCTGCTAAAAGAACAGCATGCTAAATGTGGTACAAACCTGCAACAATGCAAGTTCCGTTTGTATAAATACATGATATGAGTTCGTCTGAATATGTTGCTTTGAATTGAGTAGGTGATTGGACGTGTCATAGTAATTTACTTTACCTTATCAGTCAATATTGAGCCACGATATCAATAACCAAAATTAAGTCAATATGAGATCTATTTTTATCAAAGAATTAGAAAAGGAAGAAGGCAGCATGTGTGTGCAGCTTATGCTAGTACTCTATGTTTGATGCCTGGTGTAGAAGGGGGATTGGACCGTGAATTTCGTTTGCCCATTAATGAAGTGTTTGGTCGTATTTTTTAAGAGCTGAACTCGGAGTCTTCTCAAACTACAAATCCCTCAAAATGAGGGCACAAGGCAAACCCTTGGGCTTTGTCTTCCATAGTTCAGTTCCCCCTTTAATCCTCCCATCCACAATATAACAGTGATCGGTTCTCACTCTTCACTATAGCAAACATGCTTATAACAATCCTTACACAATTCTTACCTCTAACCAAACAATTAATTTCACTGTTAACCCCTTATCATTACCAGTCACAATCCCCTCCTCACTAGCAATCCTTCAACCTATAAACAAGACCCTCCTATCCTGTAGGAATGAGAAGTGTCCTTTCTTTAAGCATTTGTCTAAAATAAATGATTCTCTAATCTTAATCTTTTTAATTATTTTGTCTAATGAAACAAAAAAAATTCATGTGCACCGCGGGAAACATTCTAGATATAATCAACAAATTCTCCTTGATGTGCATTCGTTGTAACCTGAACAACTAAAAAACATTAAATCACATTCAGTTGCGTATTTCAAAACATACCTTTGAGGTACTCTGTGGAACTTTGAACTTATTGTTTTGGATGGAGGTGAAAACTAAACAAGATTTTGTACTTCATGCAGATGGTATACAATGGTTCATGCCGACGGGTCTCTATCTCAGACTTTGGGTTACCTACGACTGTATGGTTTGCAGGGACTGAGAGAGATATGGCCAAAGCCCACTGTAATTGCATGGAAAATAATTGCATGTTATGCAGCATTTGAGGCTCTACTCCAAATTTTTCTACCTGGAAAAAGGGTTGAAGGACCAATATCTCCTGCTGGAAACAGGCCCTTGTATAAGGTAATTGTTATGTGATATCATTTCATTTATAGCCATCACCATTTTCTGCATCTGTCTACCAACAAATGAGTGCATGATTGACTTATTTTACTTGTGTTTGAGTCATTAGCCTTGATTTTCTTCTTGGAAGCTCACAAAAAATGGCGTTGGCCGATTATTCAATTGTTATCCTTTCAGCGTTCCTAGACTGCTGAAATCTACCTTCTTCCTATTGCAGGCAAATGGCGTGGCAGCATATACAGTGACATTGATTACTTACCTCGGCCTTTGGTGGTGCGGCTTTCTTAGTTGGATCTGGGCCTTTAGACATTTCATGTGTTAATATCCATTCATTTGGTCGTTATCCCTGCTTTTAGAGGGTTGTAATTCCTGATAACCTTATTATATGTGCCAGTTTTAACAATTTTAATGGCTCATAATTATAGAAATCCTTGTGGACTGTAACTAAAGAGTCTCTTGATTTCATGCTTCTGCACTTGTGGGCCCTTTGCTTAGACATTAAAGATAGCGAGGACTGGATAAGGCATATTTAGATGTTTCATGCTTGTAAACTTCACATGAATCGTCAGAACTTGGAAGTGTCGTCACTTGATTAATATGGCAAAAAGTTCTACATCATATAACTGTCTACACACTTCATGTTCATAGGGAGGACTCAACACTAGCCTCAGCGTTTTTAATTAAGAAATCTCATTGATTTTTGTTTTCCGCTCTTACCAAACAGCGATGCTGTATGCTTGTTTCAACTTTGAATATTGTTTCATGGCCTTGTATTATTTGTATTCACTGTATCTTACTGTTGATAGCCCTTAAGAAAACAATTTCCTGGGGCCCAGGGATGGTATCATGTGGTGTTGAACACTGCAGACACTCTTTTTGTAGTTGAGAGGCTGGATTGCCTCCTGTCATAATTTCCCTTCTTAATTTACAATCTTCTTAACCTGCTTCTTGAGAAACAGCAATCTCACCAGTTTTTACTTCCAATGGATGTATTGCTTTTTGTCATTCAGCACATTTGATATCTATTTAATGCGTGTATCTTCAGGTTTGGGATTTTCAACCCCTCAATTGTTTATGACCATCTGGGAGAAATATTTTCAGCACTTATTTTTGGAAGCTTCATCTTCTGCATTTTTTTGTATATCAAAGTAAGTTTTTTTTTTTAGTGGATTAATGTCAAGTTAATTAATGTTGTCTAAATTTCTGATGCTCATACTTTGTGCATAAAGGGTCATGTGGCGCCATCTTCAACTGATTCAGGTTCATGTGGAAACATAATAGTTGATTTTTATTGGGTGAGTATCTTGAAACTTTTATGCTATTTATATTATTGTGAAAGTAGAATTCTGTATTTACCTTCTATTACAAGGGCAGTGTATTCTTTTAGTCTCATTAGGTTTGTCTAAAGTTTAATAGGGTTAGCTTATATAAACCATCTTAGCCTTGTATGATTTTTAATTACTCTAGTGGAATATAATAGCTCCGCTTTTTCCTCCTATCAATGATGTAACCTAATTGTTTCCATTAATTATTGTTTATCCATCTTTTGATGTTGTGGCCCTTATGATTGACTACATTGGAGGTAAAATTGGAAGAGAAGACCCGTGATCAGTTGCAAATGCATTATCACAATGCAGAAAGGAAATTTGAATGTTTTGCTAACGGATCATCTTACTAACAGACAATGGAGCCTCTAAGAATGTTATCCAGAGTAAAGAGGTGATACCTGCTGAAAATGTTTGCACTACAAGGGGGTCGAAAATAAGACTTTGTCAGACGGGATGTCTTGAAGCATTATTATGCTTTACATTATCTGTGCTCGATCAGTTAGTTGAGAATTTCAAGTATCTTTTGTTTTGCTTGTATTTATATTCCCCAATAGTGGACAACTCAAGACCTTTTTAGAGAAGTAAATGACCTTCTTAAGACTTTATTAGAGGCATTGCTAAACTATTTAATAAGAAAATGGCACTTCTCCAGTATGATGTCTATATTTTAAGTACTTTAAAGTTTTGTCTATAGGTTAGGTACTTTAAACTAAGGGCCTTTTATGTAATCCCATCGGACTAATAAAATTAGTTATACCACACCTCCCAAGGTATTATAAATGCCCATGTTCTTGCGGGACTTCTTGTCAACGAATATTGAATCCTGTCCGCAAAAGTTTGAACCAAACGTAGGGGCGTTTGGTCCTTGGATTGATAGTCCATTCCAATGATCAAATCCCGACATACAAAAATGCTATAATAGCTTATATCTAGCCGATTCAAACAAGAAAAGTAACAATGTATAACTATATTTGGTTTGAGGGTCAATACCACTCCGTTTTAATTCTATTATACTTTTGTCCATTTTTTCCCCTCATGTTCTTAGAGTGCATGGTTGTTGCAAAAATGTAAAATATCACCCTGGGCACTGCTGACTAGATGCAAAATATGTCTGGACCCCTGTTACAGCATTGGCATATGTGCCTACTGCCTGCCCCTCATTTCTTAAAATGTGGGGACTGGTGACTGGCTAATTGGTGAAAAGGTCCGCTTGCTTATGGACTTAATGATAATGTTTGGAGTGGACGATATATCATCTTCTTGAATTCTCTTGAATAATAGCTTTTGTATCTTGCAGGGTATGGAGCTGTATCCTCGCGTTGGCAAGAACTTTGATATAAAGGTTTTTACGAACTGCAGATTTGGGATGATGTCCTGGGCAGTTCTTGCAGTCACATATTGCATAAAGCAGGTAGGTGTACCCACATTTTCCTTGATGTGAATTTTGAGTTATCTAGGAGTGTTTTGTCTGGGGGTTATTCGTAGGTTGGCCGGCCTTGCCAATCTCATCCACGACCCAGTGAACCATAGATGGTAGCCTCCTTGTTTGGTCAGCAAGCAAGAAAGCTCACAAGTCCTTTATCTCCTCCCTCTGTACACATTTGTAATGCCACTGAGTGTCAGCCAGCAGTTGGCTGCTCTAGAATTTAGCTGGGCACAGTGTGAGATCAGTATAGATGCTGGTCTTTTCTTCTTTGCAGCCAATTGGTTTCTAAGATTCGTCAGTAGGCTAATTAGCCTGTTAATTCCTTCATCTTTTGCCTTCATCAGCTCAGGTCTGTCCATTGGCTTCCTGATAGTTCATGTTAGGGGAGCAGATGTGTTCGTTTGGTTTGAGTTGATGCCTAAGCCAGAAGTGAGCTTACTAGACTGGTTCCCAGGATTTTAACCCAGAATCAAAATGCGGGCCTTTGAAGACCAAAACAAAATTGGGTCGAGCCGGTGCTGGTTCCTTTCTTTCATACCTTTCATTTTCTTTGTAGGGTCAAGGCAACTTGCTATTGTTACACTATCAACTATCGAGGTAAAGAAGTCTGCCGAGACTACTCTTGTTGCCTGGCCTCCTGCTGAAAGGATACACAACAGGGTAAGCCAAATGGTGGAAAACCTATACTGTGACAATCCACATGTCACAGCCCTTTGTGAGGCAGGGGACCAGATGGTGATTGCTGCAGTTGTGTGCAGGTTATCGTTAGAATGCTCGTTGAACTGTTCAAGTAGAAGTGAATAGGTAGGAATTAGAAACCCTCCATATCTATCCATCTCCATAGGAAACGATATGAGCAAAATATAGGAAGTCCTAAATCCTGCAAAACCATCCCTACCATGCGAAAGCCAGAGGATAGTACCTTCTTGGACAATAACACCTCGGTTTGGTTATAGACTAAAGCTTTATATTTTCTGTTCAATGGTCTGAGAAAGGGGACTTCTATTTTCTGTAAGTCTGAGCAAGCCGGCTTGCAAATAGACTATGGCCGTGCAACATCTGTAAAACATGTGCTGCTTGTAAAATTGATGACAAACTCAAAGTGTGAGAAAGTCTGAAAACAGAAACCTTTGTTGTCTGCTGATGTAGGAGAGCGGTGTTCTCACAACATGAGAGGTGGGATCATTAATTTTTGGAGAAGTTCTTAAAGAAAGAAACTCTCTTCGCGTTGACGCGGAGGAACAGTCTCATCGGGTGTTAAACTGTTGAGTTAGAAATTAGTCTTTTTTTCTGAAAGGAAGTTAAAAGTTAGTCGGGGTCCCTTTTTTTGGACGTCCTGTATCCACTATCCAAAAAACAATCAATAGACACCATTCATGCAGTTACTTTTATCCCCACCCTGAAGCCTGGTCTTTCTTCTCGTAGGACTTTTGTTAAATGGAAGTTGGAGTTATTGCTATTTACTGTTATATAGATACTATGGCCGTGGTCAGTTCTCTTGGGTTAATAGGAGTTAACCAATGAGACAACCAGTTTAAATTTTTTTGAACTTTGACCAATCTATGGCATGAAAGCCTGACCAATATCTGAAGGCCCGTTTTGGTACATTCTTGGGTTTATCAGTTCACCTGTGCTTGTAAGGGGAACTGTCACCCAATGCGGTGTTATTAATTTGTTTTTGGGCATGATTATTTGAAGTTTGAGAGTATAATTCATGTTACTGTGTTCTACTTGTTCTTGCATTACCTCACAGTACGAAGCGAATGGGAGAGTGGCTGATTCTATGCTCGTTAATACGATATTGATGCTAGTGTATGTTTCAAAGTTCTTTTGGTGGGAGGATGGGTACTGGAACACAATGGATATCGCTCATGATAGAGGTTTGTTGGTTCATTATTATTTTCATGTTTCACTTGCATAAATAGACAGCAGATCGAAAATTAGAATTCCTAGTTAAGATTGATGGCCCACCTTGCTGTGTTCCTGATATTTGAGAACTAGTTGTTCAGAATCTGACTGCTCTGGTGGTATTGTACCATAACAGCTTTGGTGCCCTTTCTCCTTTTTGATTCTGGTAAAAAATAAAAGCTATAAATGACCTATTTGTCTTTTTATTTTCAATTTAGTTGGCATAAAGCCATATACTGTTTTGATGTTCCTTTGATTGGATTTACATATCCTCTCGAAGAGTTAATAGCATATGTAATTATAATGTTGACCTGGGCTTTTTTTTTAATCTAAACATGCTTATGGCAAAGCTGGGCTACGTAGTCTAGCAGCCTTGCACATTAACTAATCTGGTTCATATGCTCATCGTCTCGTAAAGAGTCACCCACCATTGCAGGATCTTGAATTCAACTTGTTTCCTTGTAGATCTCATTTTCACAATTTTTTTTTCCCGTGCTAATGTCATTGTTGCTCATTGTTATTATTGTCATTCTATGATTTGTTTATGCAGCTGGATTTTATATATGCTGGGGATGCTTGGTGTGGGTCCCCTCTATCTATACTTCTCCCGGAATGTACCTAGTGAACCATCCTGTGAATCTTGGAGCTCAGGTTTGTGTTTTCCAGGAAATGGGCTGTATAGAATAGAACATAAGTTGGCGAGACTCGGGGTATTACTTTTCAATTTCTTTGGCCATTATGTTTAATGTCTTTTTTCCCAAGGTGTCACTTATTCATATGTTTATGAACCTGTGAGGTTGCTAGATCTGCCAATTCGTATCGATTAGTTTTCTCTTGATCTGTCTCCCTCCTGTTAGTTTGCACAAGGAGCAACTGGTTAATACCGTCTGACAAATACCAGCTGGAGAGTACTTTGTTGCTTAAGTCAGGCTTCAGATTAGAAAAGGAAGTATAACAGGGTTTAAACACTTTCAGTTAATGTACCTTTCTAGGGTTCAGTAATGTTCTACAGTATTGAGTTATTTTCTGGTGTTGGGTACAGAAAGTATATGTTTGCATATAAAATTTGTTCGTGTTCTATTTTTGCTATATTCTTGAAAAGTAAAAGGCGTTACTTAAATTCTCCTTTTGTTTTGTGTGCGATGCATTAAATTCTCCTTTTGTTTTGTCTTGCACATCTGCGATGCAGTTAATGAATAAGGATATGACTACAATATGGATAGTTTACACCAAAGGGACGCTCATGATAGTTTGGAGTGAAATCAATTGGATTTAGCATAATCACTTTATTGTCCTAACGAACTTTCCTTCCTTTCCAGCTTGCTATCTTTATTTTGATAGCAGGCGTTCTATGCGTATACATCAACTACGACTGTGACAGGCAAAGGCAAGAATTCCGTAGATCAAATGGCAAGCGCTTAGTTTGGGGAAGAGCTCCTTCGAAGGTATTTTCCTTTTGTTGGTCAATCTCCAAACTTGAGTTTAACTTGCATTATTATAGATTCCTGTACTATATTTTTGGCTCAATGTTAAGAATTAACATGTCCACTTTCACACAGATTCAGGCGGTATACACAACAGCTACCGGTGAGACAAAAACCAGCCTTCTCCTCACCTCGGGATGGTGAGTTTTCTGCCTTACACGTCGAATAGTTCATAAATAGTTGCTTTCTGCAGAAGCCATGTACTTTGTGCACATGCAAGAGGAGGTTGAGACATCCCTACAGTTTGTTCCAACTTAGTGATGTCAAGTAACTATTTGATTTAACCTCTTTGATGTTATGGTTTTTGCAGGTGGGGCCTATCTCGTCATTTCCATTATGTACCCGAAATATTGGCAGCTTTCTTCTGGACCGTGCCAGCTCTTTTCAACCATGTAAGCCTTTGCTTGCTGGAAATAGCTGCAATTCCTTGAATTCTGGATACCATATGGGTTCATAAATTCTTTTTTCCCTTGTGTTTTTGCAGTTTCTTCCTTACTTCTACGTGGTGTTTCTTACCATCCTTCTCTTGGACCGAGCAAAAAGGGATGATGATCGATGTCGATCAAAGTAAGCAAAGACAAGCTTTTCTATTTAATGATTGCGTCTCCTATTAATGGAATTTGTCTCCTTGATATTTAACATGGCATGTGGGAAATTCTTGTTAGTATTGTGCTTTGGAATACCCTTGCCAACCAAACAGGTTGATTAAAAAACTCAAAAAACCCAACCAAAAGAGCTGCTGCTAATTCTTCTGGATGTTTGAATACAAATTTTGACGAGGTGGTGGTTGCAGGTATGGAAAATATTGGAAACTATATTGCGAGAAGGTCCCCTACAGAGTCATACCTGGAATCTACTGAGAGATGTCATGTGGGGGTTGAGGCCAAATATCAGCTCGACCGTGCTCTGTGGATGATACTCCTGACCCCTCAAAACACATTGGCAGTTTTCCTGTACTGCTTTTTGGGTTTTTACCGTGAAGTTACCATTTATGATATGGCGCCCCAATTAGTCACTGAACCGCCGCCGCTGTTGTAATTGGGCGTTAGATGCTTTTTTTAGTGTTTGTTCACTTTTTGTCTACTTCGGCAGAAAATCAAAATGGTAATGGGCTTGGACAGTATTCAAGTTCAAGTTTAGAGTTCCTGAAAATTTGATGATCTATCATAATAGTAATAATCCAGGGGTGGTTCGTTCACTAGCCACACAAGGCACCAAGTTTGCCCAGAACGTGACGAGTTATCTCAGCTTTCCTTTCAAGCCATATGATGGTAAGTTGGTTTATTCAGCAATTTTTTTAGAGCTTACTATTTCCCTTCGTCTACAAAATTAATATTCGAAGGGTAAAATGTTTACTTCATTCCTGAATTATGTTTAAAACTTTTAAAATATCTGTAAACTTTCAATTTCATTTGCTTAATCCTTAAGCTATTAATTCGGGCTTTATATAGTTCAATTATTAACATCTGTCTAAGATTCGTTGGGAACAATTAAAAGAGAGGTTTAACTACAATTTCAATCCATTAGGAGAAGAATTAAGTGCAATTTTAGTCTCTAAGAACCAAAAAAAAAAAAATTATGATATGCTTAAGTTGGGTGCAATTGGGGTTCTTCACCGTTATAGAAATTGTGTGCCCACACATGAAGAAATGGGAATGACGTTCACAAGAAAACTGCTAGAATATTACACGAGTTGCACGAATTATACAGCATGAAGAAAAGCATGAGAGCCAAGGGCCAAGTAGCAGAAATTTAAGAACATGTAGGAATGGCATTCACAAGAAAACTGTTCAGAGAAATTTCATTTATGAACTTGACAGAATTAGAAATGTAGGACCACAAACCATTAAATTTGACACCTCCAAAAGATGTAAATGTCAAAAACTAGACTATACCAATGTATTGGGAAAAGTACATGGAATTGCAGTAATCAAGGTAAGGTTTTCCCACTCTTAACTGCATTATTATCATCTTCAGAAACTCTCCGAATATACGAGCTTGAAAAACTTCTATTCCTAATAAATGAGTAATTCCTAAAAGCATTTTGGGAGACCCGCTTCTGGATTTTGAGTGAAACCGAGCTATTAAAGTTTGGGTCTTTGATGAATGGAATGGTTTCAAGCAACTCTGTGGCTGTGAAGAATCCCCCTTGCAAACCACTGAAATTACACTTAAACCCCTTTTAAAGGACTACAATTACATTTAGGCTCCATTTAGCCTACCTAGTTTATTGGTTTTTTGTGAGATTAATCCATTAGTTGAAAAACACATTTGGAATAAATTATTTTACAGTATTCATGGTAGTTTATTAATTGTTTTTTATTTTTGGCTTGGATGAGAAGGGTTAAATGGTTTTTACCATAGTACCTTTATCAATTTAAGGTTATGTTCGGTTGAATGTTTTTTAAACGATTTTTGGAGAAAAAATATTTTGAGATGTTTGGTGTAAGTGTTTGACATTTTTAAGGCGCTCTCTCTCTTTCTCATTTTCTAAGAAAATGAGTATTGTGTTTAAAATAAA
>JABCMJ010040863.1:0-25715 GCA_014822125.1 Arbutus unedo | reverse complement strand
CATTGGCTGGCTTACAACCACTTTCCTCTCCAATCGAATTCAATTCATTTGCCCTTCTGTCCTCCGGAGCAATTGAAACTCTTAGTGGCTTGGCCTACTCGTTCTATTCTCTTTGAGATCAGATAAGGGGCGCGTCTAGCTTAGGGGGTGCGTCGATTTACTAAAGGACCTTGGTGATTCGGCATTGGTTGATATATATTCTACATCTATAGGTTACTGTAATTACATTATTTGCATCCTCACACATTGGTATTTGGTATCGAAAAATGTTGGATCTTAATAGATGATTGGATAAAAACTTTTTTTTTTTCTGAATAAAAAATCTGTCTATATTTTTTTTCTTTTTTTTGCTGCCAAATTTTCACTCATTGAAATACAACTAAAATTGAATATTCACAACTTGAAATCGAGATACTTTCGGAATAAAATTTCTCAGGAATACACGACGATTCATAATATATATACTTGTGCATGCGAAAGAAAGAGAAAAAAGAAGCCATTGAACGAAGAGATACGATGATGTTCTTGGGGCAACTCACAATGTATATTTTTACATTGTACTCCATTTAACTGAAACTCAAAAAAAAAAAAAAAAAAACATAAACTAGACTTAATCGACGAACTCTAATGAAACGATAATTTCACAAACCACATTTGAATATCATCTAACGATATATATGTGATACAGTGTATCCAATTAATCTGTCTGTAGATTTGATGTAATAAATCACGGGGAAATGATTTGAATAACGAACAGAACAATAAGTCACGACGATTTACAGTTATTAGTTTTGGCCAAATCCTCGGCGATCCGAGCCAGCCACTGCAAATTACACCGGACGATCGTATCAGCAAACACGCACGTTTCTTCTTTCGTGTTACCAGGGGGTATATCAACGACGTATGACTCGATGACAACAGTCCCGGACCCTGTGGGTGACTGATGGAGGGTGGTGACGGACCGGTAATTGTTGAGCCGGTGTTCCCCACCGACGATGCTGAAACTGATGATGTGCCGTTCGTCGTCGAGGATCTCGAGGCGCTCGGTGCTCGACTCCGCCGGGAGGCCGGATACAACGTGGACCTCACGGAGACTTCCGACGTTGCCGTCTCCGTCGATGACGTGGCAGCTTTTGAGGAAGTGCTTGTACGCCTGGGGATTATCGAAGCGGCGGACGACGGACCACACGGCCGCGACGGGAGCGGCGATCGATTGGGCAACGGCGGAGCAGCACTGGTCGAGGCCAACCGCGTGGGTGTGATAGTGAACGGCGTCGTCGGGGACGGAGACCGAGGGGTGGACTATTTGGGATGGTCGGTAGTAACTTGCCATTGCGGCGGTGGCGGAAGAGGAGGAGGGTGAATTGGTGGAGGGGATCGGGTTTGTGGCGTTGATTCTGTGGAGCTGAAGAGACGTAGGCATTTCGACTTCTTCTTCCTCTCTTAATTTCTCTATCTTGTTTGAAAAGATGGCTGCGAATAGGAGATCTTCTGTATGTATATATATATATCACTCTCTATATCCAATGCAATGGCAGATGTATGAATGTATATGCAGAGAGAGAGAGAGAGAGTGGGGATTTGGGGAGAGAGGAGAGAGATTTCAGTTTTTGTCCACTTGTTGTTATAAACAAATATATTTGGTTTAGAGAGAGAGAGAGAGAGAGAGAGAGAGAGTAATGGAAGGATGGTTGGTTTGGATCATACCACGCACAGGCTTACGCCGAAGACATGCAAGTGGATCCTCAACTTGCAAGCCCCCTTTGGACGCAGTCTTCGCTTATTTGCCCTTCTATGTCTCTCTCCATATTTACGTCGCAGCCACTTTCATCAAATGACACAAATATCCTTTTATCTTTTTCTCTAGTTGCCTTAGCTTTTCTATTCATTTTTTTCGCATTTGCTAATTTTATATCTTATTTTTTAGAAATTATTAATTATTCTTAACCAAATGAATCTAAAAAGTTAAGAATAAAAAAATTCACCAAAAATAAAAATAACTCAAAATGGATAAATTTTTTAAATTAATTTTGTCCTTTACAAACTTTGTTCAATTTTTAAACATAACTTTTTAAAATATCAAATTTTTATTTTGTTTGGACTGCGTCCAGAATTGTTGTAGTTGTTTAACTATATCAATAACATAATTGTGAGATATATATTCATCAGTTGTAATGTCGCTACAATATATAATAAAAAGAAAAATCAATTTAAAAACATACAACTATCTATCGGTAAATAGTTTATGATTTTGCACAATGCATAAAACTTACACACACACACACACACACACACACATATTTATATATATACACACATATATATGTATATAATATAGTTTTTGGAAAAAGAAAAAAGAGAACTTTTCACACTCATACCCATATTGGTAGTTTTTTATTCTTTGGTTGTGCCTTAAAATAATTCCACCTCTAAAATAAAATTAGCTTGACTTTGAACACAAATTTGAATCCACAATTCTCTTATGGTCTTTTTCATCTTTTGGGTTCGCGTGGAATACTTTTGAGATAATGATGGCCAATGCATAATTTGTCCAATTGAAAGAGGGATGTATGCGGGTCTCTTTCGTCTAATTTATTTTTTATCTCTATTTAATTTTTTTTATATTTGTTATTTTGATCTCAATACTTTATAGTTTATTGATTTATCTCGATGAAAAAAATTTAAAAAGTATAAAATTATGTCCAAAAGTTAAAGAATATTTGATGCCGAGCGGGTCGCGACCATATTTTTTGAACGCTTGGATTAGTCACGGGCCAAACGGACTTGTGGCAATTTGACCCGTGGGTCACAGGGTTGAAGCGAAACGATATTTTGATTGGATTTATGGGCCCCGGTAAATTTCAGCCTAATTCCCTCGTTTAGGCCTCCAAATTAGTGAATTTACCGTTTTAAGAAAAATTCACTTTTCTTATATCTTTTCGTAAGAATTTCCGTTTTAGTTGCTGTTTATTTTGACAATCTTATATGTCTTTCTAGTATTTGATTTCCTAAACAAATCAGAATTTTTTATTTTTGATAATTTTTCTATTTTCTTTTATTTAGGCTAGATTAGCAAGTTTAAATGTTTGTTATTTTGTTTACTTGTTGGTATAGGATTCTATTTCCCTATAAATTACTTTGTAAACCTAAGGGCTAAGTAGTTGATTATTGGTTAATAAAAATTGAGTGTTTTACTCAATTCGTTTGTCCAAGGAGAAAGTACCTCTAGTTCAAATAAGGTTTGAGATTGTCCTCGTTTTACACTTATCCAATCATACGCTTCGCTGCATCAATATCACTAAAGACGAAGAATAAGCTAAAAAAACTCTATTTTTTTTATTTATTTTTGTTTTTTCTAAATTTTTTTCAAATTTGACTTATTATTTGTATCTTTTCTGAAAGCACTTGTCGAGATGAACTCATAGACCACAAAAAGTTGACGAAAGACAAGAAATTACAATTTTTTTTGCATAAAAATAAAAAAAATTCAATAAATACCACTGTTCAAATGGACTTGTAATTGCAAAACAGTAAAACTACCCTCAAACAATAGAGTAATTAGTCAATGGTCTCGGAAAATGTCTTTTAAGGTTTGTTTGTTTGATTTGTATTAGCCAGTATTGGCTCGAAACTCCGCCTCTCAGTATACAGCTCAGTACTCGATCGTTCAATACATGATCGTTTGGATTTTGGCACTCAACAGTATATTTTAAATTGTCAATTGTCACTTAGTCTTTCGAAATATAAATCACTCGGCAAAAAATCACGAGATTTGCTTAGCAAAAATAAACTAGTCACGAGATTCGCTTAGGAACCAAAGAAAAAACCTATACTCCCATTTCACTTTACTCTATTTGAGATTTTTAAAAGGAGACTTTGCAATAAAAAATGGGGAGAACCGCGTCTATCGAAGGAAATATTTTGACCCGCAGGAGAGCCATCTGACTTTTCTACTAATTGAATCACTTGAATCAATTGAAGGTGATATCTACAGGAAGAGTTGCGACTTAGCGTCGAGGCGGGAGGGGGTTCATGACGAGCGGGCATGAGCTGTAACCAAACAAACAAATTAGGTAAACCAACCACGCATTCCTGAACCATAAAAGGAACCACCCCGTAAAGTAAAGAGCCTCACTTAAAAGACTAGTTCCGGAGTTGATTAAGATACAGAGCCAATAACAAATGACGTCTGAGGAAGTTCCGAACCCCAAAGATGGAGCCCTAACATAACATGACCTACTATTCCCCAAAAGGAAATAAATAGTTGAATCAACGGTCATCGTATATAATAATATCCTCTACCATTCACTCTATAAAATGGACCACTAAATCGAGACCAATAAACATTCTTAACTTATCTTCTACGCACTTACTCACACACACTCTCAACTATCACATTATCGAAACATAACTTGATCGTCGTAAGATCCTTAATCGGAAAACACCCCTAATTTTTAAACTTGCTTCCTTCGGACAGGGTGCGGCTTGCACAACTTATTAGAAAAGGAGCGACGGACCCAACATGACAATCGATTATATGACGATTATCGATTCTTCTCTTTCGAAGCCTGGAACTCACTCGCTTGATTACAATGAATACAAATAAACCTGGACTTTCCTGCCCCTCATCTGGTTAACAGAAATCCCAGCAAGAAATTAGGAAGTCCCTGTCTGGTTTTAACACCACAAATATTTTCCTTCCGAAGTTGGAAATTCTAAGAACGAAAAAGCCAACTAATTAAAGATGGCGGCTGATATTAGTTATCTGCTGCTTTGAATTTCTGGTTGAATATATGCATAAGCATGCAGGGACGCATATCCTCAAGAACATCAAGGCCAATTTAGTAAATTCATTCACCTAGATATTTTCCCTCGTATTTCACGTTTTCATTTAATTTAATTTTGTTCTTCAGAAACTCGATTAAGTTTGGGGTGAATTACATTGACCTCCCCTGAGGTTTATAACAAATACAATACCCCCTTGAGGTATTTAAAATTACTCTAACTTTTCTTAGTTTTTAAACTATTATGCAGTTACCTCGCCTACTGTAAATTTCAATTTTGAGAATTTTGAGAATTTTTTTGACAAAACAAACTGTAACATAATTTTTATCACGTCCAAAATAGTCTATGTTAAATTTTTGTGATTTTTCTAAAATAAGGATTCGAATAAATTTTAAAACTCTGCTTGAATTTTAACTTTAGAAAAATCTAAAAAATATCATAAATTATTTCGAACGCAATAGAAATTATGTTATAGTTAATTTTGTCAAAGAAAATCTCAAATATGAAATTTTAATAGCGTAACTAATGATGTTTGACTGATTTTAACAGTAAGAGAGATAATTACATAATAATTTTAAAAAATGAAGGTTAGAGTAATTTTAAAAATCTAAGGAGAATATATACTTTTTATAAACCTCAGGAGAGAGTTTAATACTTGGAATTCTCTGTTGTCCTCCATAACACATATCACATCACAAAAGTTTGAAATTGTGGGCTCAATTACAACTTCACTTTAATAATAATATTTTATTCATTTGTAATTGTCTCCCAACATTATGAAATCGAATCTTATCAGAACTAATTATTAAAAATCACTAGAGGTTTATCATGTCGTTAATTTCAAAACCCTAAAAACTAATCGGTATTAAGTTAGAAATAATTTCAAAACCGATAAGATACTTTGACTATCAAAAAAAATTGTGTAGGTCATAGAGTTACAATAAAACCATGCGGATAGACCTAGGCTGAATTTGAACTAAATTATTTTTCTTTATAAAAGACAATAAAAATAATTTGGTTATTTTCATTTTTTAATACTTTTTCGTCCAATTTCTTTTATTTTTTAATTTATTTCAACAATAGAAATCGAAAAGCATGAAAATATGAGTCAACACTAATTAGTAAAAATCGTCCTTTTGAAACTAATTTCGTATTTAGTGAATTTTTTTAGATTTTAATTATAAATTTTTACTTTCTAATTTTCTTAACTATTATAAAATTTCATGCAAACTTGATAGGAATTGAATTTTTTTAATAAAAAAAATAACACTAATACTCAATAATTTAAAAGTAAATGGGGCCTTATTGTCTACTAAAAATGATCAAGACGAACCATTAAAGTCAAGCCTCGATCGCAAATTACACAAAATGTAATCCGGACAGCGAAGAATCCATTTTCCAATTATTTGCTGCCTTGTTGTTTTACTTCCCCACTCAGTACATATCAGGTAAGACTTGATCCAATTAATTTTATATAAAACTGTTTTTGTCAGTATTTATGAAAAACTACTTGAATTAAGCTCTGTTAGGTATGTTTTTTAGCTGATTTTTCGCGGATACCTTTCAAAATATATTTTAAACAGATTAAACAATTCAAATAATCAATACTTGATCAAAAAAATGAGAGGTTACGTTTTAGATTCTAATCACACAGTTGCTATATTAACTCTCGTGGAATCAGTTCATACGAGATTTTTCTCTTGCTTTAATTAAATCCCCCACTAGTAGACAATATTTGTCTCTTAAAAATAAATCCGATTGCATATAAATTAATCCGAACATATTAATAGTTAAAAAAACCCTAATATTACTCTAACCCAAGTGGGCTTGGTTTTACCGTTTAGTTTACTTTTTCGTACAGCTTTAGCATGGAATCCATTTTTCCACGGGGACTCTTTTTCCTTTTGTCCTTTTTTGTCCATTTCTCTATTCCCACCCACTGCCCATCAACTTGATCATTTCTTTTTGTTGAAAAAAAATTTGGAACCCACTCTTTCACATGGGGATATTGGAAAGCCGACCTATCAACTTGAAGGTTTCCATAAAATCAAACCCTAGCTTTGAAAACCCAAACCTGACCCCCTTATACACACACCCCCACCCCCTTCCAATAAATAATCTCTCATTTTGTTAAAATATGAACATTTTATTTTCTTATTAAAATTTAATTGTTCGAATCGTTCAATGTGTTTAAAACATGTTTTTAAGAATACCCGCGAAAAACGGACTTTGAAAAATATCGAGAAGGATTTGATCCAAGTAATTTTTTGTAAATATTGACAGGAACAGTTTTATAAAAAACCGCTTAGATCAAGCACTTCTGGGTAATATTTTAAGTTGATTTCTTGCGGATATCTTTAAAAATATATTTTAAACACATCGAACAGCTCCGATCATCAAAGTTTGATAAGAAAATGAGGGGTCCGTATTTTAGCAAAATAATGAATTCCTTATTAGAATTTGTATGTGTGTGTGTATTAGCAAAATGTATGTATGTATATAAGAGACAGATTATGGAGCAGAAAGTTATATTTGCTAACATGAGAAAGATGATTAAAGAATTGTGATAAGATTCTAACAGTAAGAGAATAAATTTCAAACCTGAATAGTTCAAGACCAGACCTAAACGGACAATGATGAAAAATTTCATGTCAGTTCGATAATAACGAGAAATAAATAGTTGAAATATATTTTAACAATTTTAAATAAGGTCAGATTTTAAAGAGTTTAAATGACACTTATTTAGTTAGACAATAATTATCACAAAGTATAATATGCATTTAATGAAAAATTAGAGGTCGAAAATGACTCGGAATAAGCAAAGGAGAACTATAAAATGAGACACTCTCAGTAGTACATGTACTATGTAATTTGAGTATTGACTTAGTTATCAGAGTATTTTTCCGCCGACTAAAAACGAAAGATTATTTGATGATTTATTGTGTTTCAAATTAAATTCCAAATGAGAAAGTAAGTTTCTTGTCTTGTTATATTATGCATGTATCATGGACCATTATTTTGGTCCCCATTTAGTACTTCAAAATAATGCTTTTTTTTTATTTTCAAAAAAATCATTTGAAAAATAGTGAAAAGAATAGTAATTTGTCCGGGTAAAGAGGGGGGACATTTCTCACCCACAACTCATTGCAGGGTTCAACCACCCCCTTAATGTGATTCGATGGTCTTATAGATAAATCCATACGCAAGTGTATGTATGTGTAAAAATGTATGCATACGCAAGTATTTTTGTATGTGTAAAAATATGCATGCACGCGATAATCACACATTATCGTCCGTGAATATTGCGTGTACAAATACGATTTGATAATTGTTTTAGTAATTACATAGAATAAATATTCTCTTTTGTCCCAAACAGTTATTGGATTAAAAGTTAACAGTAAAAAGTATTTTTTAGAACGACATTTTTCAAAGATAAAAGTGAGATTCAGATTTAAAACTAACGGTCGCAAGGAAAAAGTATTATAACGGGGTGCGTACGTGTGTGACAAACAAAAGAGAAGAAATGTTCTAATTCGCACTTTTATTTAGAAATATATAGTATATCAGTCTCTAAATTACCTTAAATTCATAACATTTATATAAGTTTATCGAGATATTATGAAGTCAAATTTGATATTATGATTTATGCGTAAATATTATACTTTTTTATATAAAAATTATGTATTTAAAAATGATTTTTTATAGATTTTCTTGCAAAAATCATAACCTTTTGTACAATTTCAAAGGTGTATACTGTTCATACGTAAATAGGATGTCTATTATATCATTTTCCTAAAATGAGGATAATGTTTTAGTGCACTTGAGCCTTGACAGTAACCAGTGAACGGATTTGTATTATCCCATAAGAAATTGAATTATTTTGGATTGCTCAGGGCATATTTTGGTTTGCATTGCTTACTTTCTTTATATTTATTTATTTATACTTATTTATTTAGGTATTTTGAAATTCGACCCCAACGCGACCAGATTCACATCGAAATATTAAAAAAAAAAAACAAGATAATTATGTGGAATTTCCGATAAGAGGTCACTTTTATGGTTTGTAGAATATTAAGTTGAGGAACCTTATAATGTCTTTAAAAATAAAAAATAATTATTTACTGAATAAATATATTACCTGCTTAGCTCATGATACATTGTACGTAGTTAGACAAACAAATTCATCCACATCTAAAATAAAAAAACAGAAGAGAAAAGTTTAGACACAATTTTCATGCATAGATCTGGATACAGAGATCTATTTAAAATCATACGATGCACATGAAGCTTTCCTAAGTAATGTGAATTTTTACGTATATAGAATAGTTCCGTACACATCTATGTTTGGATTTGTGCATATAAGATGTTTGTGTGGTGTTGGTCTTAAAAAAATAAGTGGGTGTTTGCAATTGATATTTTTGGAGTGAATTAATTTCAAAATTATGGATGTAATTACACATTTTGAAAGCTTTTGGGATGAATTCAAGAATTCATTATCAAAACAGATATAAACAGCTACGATCTGAAAATAAATAAATAATTGTGCAACAAAAGATATTTTCATTATTATAGAGATACCCAGTGACTATTCTAATCTTTATCTTTGTCGATAAATTCACAGACATACCCCGCATCTCATGTTTATGAGTATATTACTTGGTTATTATTTGAACATTATGCTTACTAATAATAGTTTTAGGACATTTAAAACTTAAAAGATATTTTCATATTCATATTATATATATACATATGCATGTGTGTTTATTTTATGTCATATTTAAACATATTGTTTTGAAATTATACCAATTCAATACTGTCATATCTACGCATATTTTGAAAAATAATAGCAATGATAATTTCATAACCTAGTTTTAACACATCATTAAAATACTTTTATAGATTTCTTATAGCTCATAATCAATAATTCGAGCAAATAAATATCTTTCAAACGCCCCAAAAGTTTAAACACAAAAATAATTTATTTTGATAACGAATTATCAAACCAGGCTGGCTGACTAACAACCAGCCCACATTGTTAGATTTGAAAACACATACAAACAACCAAATCAAGGAAATGAACCTATCCGGCCCAATGAGAGAGAGAGAGAGAGAGAGAGAGAGAGAGAGAGAGATGTAATTTTTATTTCAATTGACAAATTTTTATTTCATTTATTTTCCCCCACTAGATACTAAGTTTATTTTAATAACTTAAGAGTGTCAATTAGCTGACGCTTACCTCAATTAACTATTAGAGTTAATTAGAGAAGGGTTCTATCAAGAACCGTTTTAGTTATACTATTAAAGTTTTTAATTCACACTTAGTTCAACATGTATATATTATTGGGGCTGATTCTAGGGACACACGAAAAAAATATAATTTTAGACACAATATCTTAGCCGTTAATTTCAATTGTTGAGATTAAAAGTGCAATAATGCTAGGATGTGAATTAATGACAGAATTGAAAAACAAAATCTAAAACACAATTTCTAAAATTATATTCCCTAAATTAGTGGCCACTAGACAACATATTTTAATATAATAGTCCAAAATTAATTCTAAATAATTTGGAAACCTTCGGCTGAGGGTTTTGCAAAATTTTAAATTGTGTTTTTTTTTTTTTTTGGTGAGTTTGTATGAGCAGTTCATGCTTGTTTTTGAAATTTGGCAGTTCTACATCCAAAAACATTTAACTTAAGCACTGTGAACCACCTGAATTCGGCTTAAGGGACTAATCCCTCAGTCTTAAACGGCACTACAAATGTAAGGCTCCTTTACAAACTCACTTCACATGCAACATTTAAATAAGTTAGACAAATTTGGGTTAAATAAGAAGCCAAATTCACGTAATTTTGATAGAAATAAATCTTAGCCCTTCAAAATTAATTAGCACAAATTGGATTGAAATGTATATGGAAAGCCAAAAAATTGTAAGTAAATCTAAGCCCTTCAAACTCAATCTGTACCTAAATTAGTGTTACCTAAATAACAAAAGCTTCAAATAAAAACTTCACAAGGAAATTGTGATTTAGATTTTTTTTTTTCAATCTTAGCTTTAATTCCTATCCTAACATTATTGCACTTTTAATAATCAATGGCTAAGATGTGTCTAAAATTATATTTTTTTGTGTCCTTAGAACTAGCCCCATATATTATACATGCAATATTTGCTGTTAAGCTCATCTTTAATTTGGAAGTTGATCTAAAACTAAGTATGCATGGCACTATGGCAGTCTTGCCCCAAAATTGGCCTAACTCGATTATAAATTATAATCGAATTTTGTCTTTATTTAAAAAAAATTCGCATTTGTTGTTTTGACCTCAATTTTTTGTAGATTATTGGTCCGTCTCGATGAGATGAATCTAAAAAGTATAAAATTATGTCTAAATGCTAAAAAAAATGTCACTAAAGACGACGAATAAACACAAAAAAAATCATATTTTTGGATTATTTTTGTCTTTTCTGAACTTTTTTCAAATTTGGTCAATTATTTATAACTTTTCTAAAAGCTCTCGTCGAGATGAACCAATAATCCATAAAAATTTGATGAAAAACAAAAAAATACAAAAAAATTTCAAATAAGAACAAAACAATAATCAAATAATTAAATCTGGCTTTCAAATAAGAACAAAACAATAATCAAATAATTAAATCTGGCCAAACCTAACCCAAGCATGCATGGCACTATGGCAGTCTTGCTCCTCTATCTCTCTCAACACCATAGGTAGGTTGGTTACCCCTAGTTAATGAACTAAAAAAAGTAAGTCATATATAACTCTACCATATAAACATAAGGGTGAATTACACTGACCTCCTACACAGCCTTCTTGAGATTTTTAAAATTATTTGAACTTTTCTTATTTTTCAAACTATTATATAGTTACCTCTACTACCGTTAAAATCAATCAAACATCATCACTTAAGCTATTAAATATATTTTTTTTACAAAATAAACTGTAACATAATTTCTATTATGTTCGAAATAATTTATGATGAATTTTTAAAACTTTTCTAAAATCAAAATTTGGATAGAGTTTTTAAAATTTGTCCAAAATTTAATTTAAAAAAAATATCAAAAATTTAACATAGGCAATGCCAAGTGTGATATGAATTAAATTACAATTCGTTTATCCAAAAAAAAATTCTACATTTAATATTCTAATAGCTTAACTAATAATATTTGACGGATTTTAACAATTAAAGAGATAGATATACTATAGTTTCAAAAATAAGGGAGGTTAAAGGAAAATTTCAAACCTCAAGGGAGGCCAATGCATTAGTTAGAAATCTTAGGAGAGGTCGGTGTAATTTACCCTAAACATATTAACATATGCTTGACTATTATATATGTACAATAATAAAATGAAATAATCTTATAGTTGGACGAATGAGAATTTCTTAATTAAATTAATGTCAAGTTGGAATGTTTGATTTTTAAACAGTCCACTTGATACCAGCAGAAAGTTTTAAGAAGCTCAAGTTGGCAAACATGGAATCAAGAACAATCTCATAGAATAATTACAATTTGACACCTAAACTATATATCCAATCCCCAACTAAACCTACATGCACATATTATATGCTTATATCCCATTAGTTTGCGGTGAGCTCTTCCTTCTGAATATTTTATACTGTTTATGTATAACATTCCCGAAAACCAGTTTCCCGCCCATGGTCTCTCTCTCTCTCTCTCACACACACACACACACTCACATACTATGCATAATACCGTAAAAGCAAAGCTGATAGTTTTATAATGGTGGGGCGAAGGGTACTCAAAAAGGGATGAAGAGAATCTAGTCTTGTTCAATCTCTTAGTTAGCTACTATACTTACAGCTGGTTTTCTGCGCTAGGGAGAGCTGAGGAAAAACATTGGTTATACCGATCGCAACAATATTACAAATTTACGTACTCATAGTTGTATGGTTGGGTTGATCGGACATATTAGATCTTTGCGTAGTATAATTTGGTCAAAAAAGTTATTGGCACGTTGCACTCTATATTTGTTCCCAATGAAATACGGAAGAACCTAAATATTCACCAGTATACTTAAAGAAAATAGTCATCGCCTGCCAGTAAACATTTTTTTAGTTTTATAGAGAGGAGGGAGGAATCTATGGTATATGCGCGTATATACCATAAGCTAAGAAATATTATGATACGGTTGTGTGTTGGTTGCGTGACACTACCCTTGAAAGCAAAACTCTGTGTATATCACCATACTGTCAACAATAATGTGGCTAACAAAACTTGAGCCTGAGTCTTCAATTGGAACTATGACCTGCAGTTGAGAAGACTTGAGCCCGACTCTTTTGTATGAGAATTATTAGGCCCTCCTACTCGGTCCTTAATCTAGGAATGTGGCCCGTTAGACCTTTTTGGGTTTGCGCAGGCCGTTAGACTTGAGGCCCACTCTTTTTGGAATACATTCTGAGTCTTCTGTGCCCCTAAGCATATGTGCAAGTGCTATGTAGGTTTGGACATAGGAAATCCCACTGTGTTTCCCTTCTGTAACACCAGAAGTAGAGGGGTTCATCGCAGAAAGCATCACATCTCCTGGTACTGAAAGCATACATAACTAGGAAAAACTTGGCCGACAAAATATAGAGTAAGGGGTTAAGTAACTAGCTAGAAATACAGAGGATTTTCAAAAGCTCGTGGGACTGCTCTCATACTATAGACGAGGGTTTTCCAAAGCTCGCAGGACTGCTCTGATACTATATGCGATTTTATTATGTGATGCATTTCTGTAGCAAAAGATAGTAGTTTGATTTACAGTTACAAAACACCAACAAAAAGACTTGTCCCTTCCATTCTGGTTCAAGTTTGGCACTTAAACAACAGCATATATGATAAGCTGGGGAAGCAAAAATTTCCAGCTTTGACAAAATACCATTTGCCTACTTAGGTGACAAAAATAAGAGCAGGCAATATGTATTGGTGCATATCATCCCCACATATATACAACTACCATCAACAAAAGAGGACAAAACGAAAGTGAGAGGGGGAAGGAAGCTATTACTTACCTCTAGCTGCCTGCCCATTTGAAGCTTTTCTCGTTCTTTGTGATCTTATGGAACAATGTAGCTCCATCTTCCTCCACCATCTCCCTTAGTACATCATCCTCCATCTTTTCCGCTTGCCACTGTGAATCATCCTCTGTGTGCTCCTCGCTGAAAAGAATCATGCTCGAAACCTTTTCCTTCCAAGTGGTCCGGGTGTATTTGTCTTCTTCCATAGTGCCACTAGCCAAAAGCTGATAAACATAGACCACTTTTTCTTGACCAGGCCGAAATGCCCGTGCTATAGCCTGCTTTGTCTTAGAGGGGTTCCACTCCGAATCCAGTAAGATCACTCTTGACGCTGCAGTCAAACTAATGCCCTCACGACAAGCTGAGATTGAAGCCAGCATTACTTTTGACACCCCTTCCATTTGCTCAAACTTATCCATTGTCATCCCACGTTCGAATAGCTCCATTTCCCCTTGAAGGACCAAAACCTCTTCCCCCTTTTTCCATCCATAGTGGGACGAGAATAAATTAACAAATAGATTAATCGGGGAAATATTGCGGCAAAAGATTAAAACCTTCTCTTTCCTCATGACACATTGAGGCACTAGGCACATGACAAACCTCACCTTGGAACCTAACTTGAGGTCAAACTTGTATTTCTCAAGACCCTCGAGTTCTTTCTTGTTGAAATATCGACTAGAAGCTTGTGTTGTTTTGAGCAACCAAGGGTGTATCGAAAGTAGAGTGACCAGCAACTCCTTTTCCAGTGGAAACCCTTTGTATTTAGAGGTTTGATTTAGAAGTTTTTTCAGAAGCTGTTGTTGTTTTGCTGTCGATTTCATCATTAGGGTGTAACATCGTAATCCAGGAAGACTGTCAGAGCTTCCTCCATCATATACATCTATAAATTTGCTTGTTAAATCCTTCAACAAATCCAAACCACAAGTTCTTTCTTCTCCAATTGAATCGATCTTCTGGGCAATTTTATCTATGAATAATCTTCTAGCTCTATTTTCAATGGCAGTCCATGTTTGTCCGCCTTTCTTTCTTGTCTTGGACTTTGTGTCTAACTTCCTCAACACGTCATCGACAAAACTTGGCCTTGCTAAACTGAGGGTGTTGAAATATTCTCCGAAATTATTCTGAAATAACGTACCAGAGAGCAAAATTCTCGACCTCGTCTCAAGTTTCATCAAAGCCTTCCTCAACCTTGATTTATTGCTTCTAGGATTGTGCCCCTCGTCAAGTATTAAAATTCCAGGACATTGACGCAACAATTTGGCTAAATGCCGTCTGTAAGCAACTTTTGAGTCTTCCCGCGTCAGTGTTAGAAAAGAGGAATAACCCATTAGAAGCACACTGGGGTGGTCGAGCCACTTTTGAATTTTTTCCATGCAGTCTAAAACTTGCAAAACATTTCGGTCGGGCTTTGGGAATCCAGGTTCAGGAGTTAATCCCAATTCCTTTCTTAAGACTTTACATCTGCGGGTTCTACCATGGATTTGATAAACGGGAACAGGAATTTTCCACTTAATTGTTTCTTTGGACCAGGTGTAGAGCGCCGTTTTTGGAGCCAGCACCAAAGGCCGTGATCCAGGGAATAACTTCAAGTAGCTCACGAGGAATGCAATGATAAGCATAGTTTTACCTGCCCCGGGGGAGTGAGAGATAACACAACCACCTCTGTCCTTGACGCTTGGATCCATCAGTGTTGGTACCAAAGAGCCAGAAATGTTACGCCAGAGAAATTCAAACGCTATCTTTTGATGGTTGCGTAATTTCCTTTTAAGATCAGGTATTAAGAGCCACACATTGTTTTCCCCCTCTGATAAAGGCATGTTCGGGGCAGCAGGAGTGCGGAAAAGATCAAATAACCCTACATTATCTTCTGGATTTCGCTCTGAATCTTCGCCATTGCGCGGTCCCTTGTTTGAAATCCAACTTTGGTACTGCCACTGCGTAATTAAATGATAAAGGACAAGTAAGGATGAATGGTATGCCATAGATGCCACCCTAACACAAAAATACAATCTACGGTGCAGGGGTAGAAATTGGGTACCTAAAACCCATGGAACAACGATGAAATAAAGGTTGAAAGTCAGCTAATCATTAGTTCACGTTGTTCTGTGGTCAGTTGGGACCCATATTGAATGGACTCTTTAAAACAAATCAAATACCCATCTCGACACACATGACAATTGGATGGGGTGTGGGTTGCGCCGAATTCTATCTGACACCAATTGTAAGATAGAATTGACTGTGTCATTGTATCTATATTTTTTACTAGATTGGTACACAGAATAAATAAAATTCCTTTTCGCTATTACCTCTAACATCTTTTTCAAAAGAGTATGCCCCCAGCAGCCAGCAGGGTCACCAACTGGGAGAACCTCTTTTGAAGCCCACGGGCCCATTAGGAGAAAAGGGTACTTTATATTCTCAAAATGAAGGGCTGATTTCACTTGGCTTTATGAGTGGCCATCTTCGGAAGGAAAAAGAAAGAAAAGTGACTCCAATCTATCTTTGCCCAATGAAGAAAAAGGATTGCAACCAAAATTTTAAAGTACGATTTCACAAAAGATACCATTTTGTCTGTTTTTTGATAGCCAAGGTCTCCGGCCGGCTTTGAAATTACCCCCAACCTAATGCCGACTAGTCCTTGAGACCCTAAAGTTAATAAACGGACAAACCTCTAGTGGCCCCTAGTGATTGGTTCTGGTGGAATTCGAACTCGTGATCTTGGAGGGACAAGCTCTATGGTCACCCTCTCTTCTTCCACTAAACCAACTCCATGGGGTTGAAGATACCATTTTAGCTTTACATAGTTTTTTATAAATATGAATATTTAGACCCTTTTGTCAAGTCTGTCTACCCTTTGAAATACTTGACTTACGAAGGTGGGGGGGACGTCCTTTATTTCAGTGTTCACAAAGCCGCACAACTGGCATAGAATTCCAATTTCTTCATTGAGTTTGTATTCATGTTGGCAAACGTGTCCACACTGTACACTTGTATCTTGTGCAACCTCAGCAACATTGGAACCCTGAAAAGCATTCCAATAGGTAAATCAGGCATTAGATCCGCAATGTAGTCCCATATAAAACAACCAAGTTTAATGGCCTTCGCATTATCAATTCTCTGAAGTTCCTTTGAATGCTGTTTTCAAGTACTTATCACCAAAAATCAGACATCTGATACAACAAATGAAACAGATAAATCCTAAACCCTCCCTACTTCCAACTTCTATGTGAGACAATTCATCAACCAAGGAAATCATATCAATGATGAAACTAAGATCATGACAAAGTTTACAAATCATACCTCACTGTCTTGAAGAAGATGAGTTGATGCCATGCCAAGTTCCATTTGTTCCCACAGTATTTGGATTTCTGGGTCCTCTTTCTCGTCTGTTGATGGTGAGTCACCACTGTCACTTTTGTTCAAGAAATTAGCAGCCCGGAATCCATTCCACTGATCGATAGCTAGTGGTTGTTCTTTATTGACTGAGGACTTTATGTTCTCCATACATCTCTTTATAAATTCCCCACACATGCTCGGACTACAGCTTCTCATCCTATAAGTTCCTTCATTGCCTAAACGCTTAGGTACTGAAAATGCAGAATAGTGTCGTCTTTTTTGGAATTTATTATGGGAACTTCTACCCTTCCAGTCACCGTCACCCTCCAAAGAGTCTAACTCCACAATACCGGTTCTTTGTACATTAGGGGTGCCATTAACGTGAATATACCTGGAAACAATTTCACCATCCGCTCTTGAAAAATTTCCAGGAATATAAGTATCAAGAGAATCCTCATTGACCATTTCATCAGTTTCATCCTTCACAGGAGTAATAGAAGGTTGAAATTTATGTTTTCTTTGATGACCAAGTGGAGCTTGATGTTTTCTCATATTAGAACATCCTACACTTGAAAACTTGCCAGGAATATGAGCGTCAAGAGAGTCCTCCTCACGGACCATTTGATCACTTTCACTCTTGACGGCAGCAAAAGAAGGTTGAGATATATGTTTTCTTTGACGAGGAAGTCGAGCTTGATGACCTTTCAGATTAGATACCACCGAATTTGCCTCCATTGATTTGATCTTACCTTGGAAACCAAAAAACTCGGTTTCATATGACCGAACCCTTGCATCACCATCATATTCCTGTCTGTTGTTTTTGCATGTCCCTTTCCAAGCCACATCAATACCCGAGTGTAACAGATCATCACAACCTGAATAAAGCTCAGGTTTTACACATCGACGCTTGGATCGTCGCAAACCCATTAGTTCATAAAATGACAATGGTTCATCTTCATTCTGGTCACAATCTGTTCGCTTCCCTACAGTAAATGGGACAACAACAGGGACTGAAATTCCATTCTCTGACTTGAAATTTAAGGCCTTCGAAATGCCATCCATATTTGGTGAATGCCTGTCACAATCATCTTCCACAATCTGGTAGACAATCCTATTTTTGATTGACCTGACATCAACTTCGATTTTCTTCTCAACAGATGCAACAAGCAACCAAGAAACATCGCATGAGAACATCCCTGTAAACAATTTACATTCCTCCAGCGAAGAGCAGTCCTCGGAGAAGTGCCAACGATAGTGCTCATTTTTAGAAGGGTTCCTTCCAAGCTTTTGAAGGATGAAAATCTGATCAATTTGCACCATCATGATGTCTTTACGAAGTATTTTCTTCGTTAAGCCAAGAGGGCCTTGTGTAACATAAAGGCTAACATAAAATTGGCAAGCGCATTTAGATGCATGTCGCTTCCTCTCAATAGAATTTATTTTTGCATCCAACCAGACCTATATAGAAAAGGGAATAATAATCATAAAGGATGACACATACCCTTCTCGAGGCAAGAAACATAAATGTCTAACAAGAATGTATTTTCAAGAAATAACTTGACCAGGAAATCAAAGAGTAGACAAGCTAAAGTTAATAAGTAGTCATCTTTCTGGCATATAGCACTAATGAGGGCATCTTATACAGTTTGGCATGACTTTGGTTATAACATTGTTTAAACATTACTGTCTCGTGGTTGCTGTGCTTCAAAGTAGAGCTTATGTGCCAAAACCTGCACCAGAATCTATTTTGTGCCCAATGAACAAAGCATAGAATGGTCCCTGTTCTATGGTTGTAGTAAATGCTTCAAAAGATTAACAAAATTGGTAGCTAATGGGGACAGAAAGTACTGGAACTAAAGTATAACCAAGAGACTAATATATACTCTTGGCATCCTTTTTGGGAGAAAATTGCATCTACACAGGACACACAGATTTGAGTGTGCTAGCAGATGCCTATCATGCAGACTATTGGCAAAGGATTTTCTGGACACAAGAATGATTTGGTCATATCCAAAGATGTTATAAGCACAAAATGAGTGCAGATTTTGGGTTTCAACGTGACATACATACACAAGCAATTCAACTCACTGAAGCATGATGTGAAAGTGTGTTCAGGTCAAACTTTACTGTGTGATGAAGTTTATGATTTTGCAGCTTCATAAAAAATAAATGGCAACTTACGGGCTCCAGATTTTCTTCTTCGCTTGAACTTTCTGTTAGTTGACAGGTTGAAAGCACGCAAACATCAAGTCCGGGCCTTAAAAAGCAGGTGCAATCTGACGGAGTTGCTTTTCTTGACCTTAATCGAAGGTTTGTGATAGGAACATTTTCTTCAAACGCATCTCCATCACCTACTAAAAGCATGGTCTTAGCCCCCGCCCTAACCCGTAAGCATTCTGTAGTCTTCCACGAACCATGGTAGAACGTTTCAAACGCTGCCAAATACCATATAAATACAGGGCACACATATGATTCCCTTTTGATAGGTACTATAGCACAAATATTTCCATACACACATTCCGGAACAAAAGTCCAAGTGGCACTTCAAAGTTCAAATCCGTTCAATTTTGCTGCTTCAAAAAATTGTAAAAAAAGAATCCAGCTGTTTCTTGGCACCAAACACAACCTAGTTTCTACTTCCTACCATCAGTGCCACAATTACAACACTTTTGGCCCATCACTTAATCATACAAAAATTAAATGCCTAAAGAAGTTGGAGTTAACCTAAGGATACGTTAAAAAGCTCAAAATCTGGACCAGACCAGTGCTCTAACGATATTTCAACCGGAACTCACCGGTACATCCCTTTTGGCTCAATTAGGATAGCTAATTACAATGAACACTGCCACCTGATTGAAACAGCCAGTTTTAGTGTTCTATGTGAGAACCAATTGAGCTAGCATTTAAAGAAAAAGGTTGGGTTGGTAACTTGACAGATATTAGTTCTACAAGGTGAAAGATAGCGTTTTCTTGGACATAACCAAAAGCTCACTAGGTGTTAGAGTGCAAACTATTCTAACAAATCAAAGACAATAAATCGAAAATGCATTGAGATCCTAGCACTTTTGTGCAAGTTTAGGGCCTAGATAAATCTTTTAGTAATGACGTATATAGTGGGCCAAACCAACAAAACATTGGGCCATGGTATAAATAGGTCCAGGTTGGATTCGGAATGGGCCGAACCGAAGATTCACAACATTTTCTCATCATGGTAGGTCTTCTAGGCCCAATCCACCCTGATGTTGGATCCATGAGGTCTGCACGTTGTGCAATCAGCCCGCCTTTGGGTGCACGACCTTTGTGCAGGTTAGACCGAACTCCAAGTGGTCGGCATGACCACAGACCATAGTATAGCTTAGCTTCTGTAACTCTTCACATAGGCACTAGACTGTTCGGCACAGCCACGTGGAGTACGACTTGGCACTCAGTGTGTCATACATGACATCTGAGGTGGAACGGTTTAGTCTGACGTCATGGGACATGTGCCTAGCACATGCTGACTCGGGGCGCAAGTACAGTTCACTTTGTAAGGTAACTGAAACACTTTAAGCAAAGTTCGCTCTAATAAGTACTCTCAAGTGCTTTCAATTAGAACCAAATCCTTCAGGAACTAACTTAAGTATCAGAGTGCCCTCTAGATGGCGGGACATCTAGTTGTTCATGTTGCAGTTCAGAGCAAGTGAGTGCAGGCAATCTAGGGAAGGATTCATCGGATTTACGACTCCAAACCATATTACAACCTCAAAATCAAATTTTTAGTTTTCGGTCTGAGAAAGCTAAAATCTTTTCATGTCTTTACTTAAGTAAGCTTGGAAATTCTTGCATATCAAGTACAGATAGTGCCAACTTGAAAAGGAAAATCTACCAAGGATTCCCACTAGGTATTAATCTAAAATCCTTAATTAACTTGAGAACCAGCACTCACATGATTTTGTTTAACCTTCAACGTGTTCTGAAAAGAACGAAAAGGGAATTTAGTGGGTTTACTTACGGCATGCATCAAATGGATGAGTGCTTTGATGTATTCTCCTTATCTTCATGACTGCTTAAACCAGTGAGATCAGTCTTCCCTTTGCACCCATCAAAATATTGCACTGTGAAGTTGTATACCTGCAATTCATTGCCCACCGGCACATCTTTAATCAGTACTCATGCCAGCTAACATTCATGGTCCATCCGCTCCACACACGCTAACAGAATCCTAAGCGCAAGTTAAAAAAAAGCATAATAAAATAGTAAATATGCCACAACAATATGTTCACCGTAAAGAAACAATAGTAAAGTTGCTTAGGCCGAAAATTTGACTGGAAGCAATCAACATGATCAGCCAGTTCTGGTCCCCGTGGGGCCCATAAAACCAGGGCTAAATATGACAAACCATGTCGTTGGGTTAAGATCCTGCACACTTTTCACAAACTACTTAATAAATGAAAACCCAAACAAATAGATATGTTGTCCTACATTAGAGGATATTTCTACTGGTCAGTGTGACCAGTTGCCAACTTGGCAACATCACCGAAAAGGCACTTCTGCATTCATGTGTAAATGTTTCAAATATACATAATCACTTTTGAAATGATTCGAAATACTGAAAAGTGAAAATACACAACTTGACATATGTCTCTGAAGTTCCCAACAATCTAACAACATACCTTTACCCCTTTATGAAATGCAGACGTATAAAACCACCAGAGTACACTCGCACTCATTTTCCTGTTTCTGTATGTCTACTCACACAGGGAAATCAAAAGAATAGGCTGCTACAATATTCACATCAAAATGTGCAGGTCTATCCACTTAATAACATAAGATTAACATCATGTAACAGAAAAAATAAAGTACCCGTCTTCATGCCATTGAAGAATTAAATATTGGTCATAGAAACGAAGATGGTGGTGTACCACAGTCAGTCTTCCGTTGAGCAAGATAATATGATTTCATAAAGCATATAACTAGTAGTTTTAGGCAGATGAGCGACAATTGTTGGCACTAATTCTAATTCAATTATCCTAACACAAGTCCTACCACTAAACGTTATCTTTTAATCGTTGAGACCAACTACACTGACCACCTTTAATTTTGGTTAAAAAGAACAACTAATAATCATTTATCACGCATAAACATTTTGATATCCAAAAGTTAATAACCTCTGAGACCGTGTACTGGCTCACTTAAGTTGCCCAGAAAGTGATAGCCAAGTCACTCCTTTTCATCAACTGAGAGACAGAGAGAGGGGGGGAGGGAGGGAGAGAACAGATTGACTCTAGCAATGTATTGTAGCGATAGAGCAAGAGCGATATAGTTCTATAGTCGTTGTCATCATAGTGAAGCTGATGCACCTACCAGGGAGTGAACTAGGTAAACTTGTGCTTGTTCTGCATTTGTGATTGCCTCGTATCTTCTGGATCTTCTCTTAGTTTTCCTCAAATTGCTACCAATTATGTGACTAAAAGTTTTTGAAATTTCGTCTTTACTCCAATTGCCAACAATTAAGTAACTAAAAGTTTTGAAAATTTGTCTTGTTTTTCCTCCAATTGCTAACAATTATGTTACCATAGTATTTGAAAAGATCTTGCTAACCACCACCCACTGACAGTGGATAACATGCACATAATGTCAAACAAAAACGGATAATAATATTTATTTTATAGATATCAATACATATTCACGAATATCATTGTACATTTTACGGATATACATCACCTAATAGACGTGGTTAGCATTTTCTTTTTTTTCAAATTCTGCAGTAGGCTCCACTACGCAACAAATTAGTTATAAGGAACCAGTTTGCTGGAAAGTATGCAAAAATGCAAGCGTTGTTATCCAAAAAGGTTGAAGTTACTTCGAGTAGCAAATAGGAGAGAAACATAAACATGAACTTCGCCAAATCGAGATAATGGAAATACAAAAGCCAGCACGATAATACACCGACGACCATGTCCGTAACAGAGTTTCCACAAAGAGACAAATGCCGTCATTCGAAGAAATTTTCTAGAAAATCGGGGCAAATGCGAAGCGGAATACGTACGATTGAAGTAGTTTTGTGCCGGAAGTGTGCCGATGATGTCAGATTCCGGCGAATTAAAGCCGGAAAATTGCAATCGAAGCGTGTATCAGGCTATCAGCCAATGCATTAGAAAAAAGGCGTGGGAAAAGTGAGGGGGAGGAATCTCCGGCTATTCCGCGTCTGCCTTTTTGTGCATGGTGAGAATGTTCGAGAGCAGAGAACTTGAGCAGGAGGTCCTCGGGAGTCGCCCGCCAAGTGCACTGTTTTTCTTTTGTATTATTTTTTATTTTTATTTAAATTTGTTTCACATTTTTTAGATTTGTGTCAAACTTTTATGAATTATTGATAAGAAGTTTCAAGGAATTAAAAAAAAATATGAATTACATTGTTAAAATTTAAGAAAAATAAAGAGAATTTAGAAATATTTGCTTACATTATTTTAATTTTTATTGTGTTCTTTTATAATTTTTAAATATGATTTTTTAATTTTTCTTGACTAATTAATATTTTTCAAAAAATTAAACAAAAAACTAAAAAATACATAAAAAACGTGATACGACATCAGGTTGATCATCTCCACATCGTCCAAAAAGTTTGGCACCTCAAAGCTCTTCACTACGTGAGATTATAATACAATCCAAAATTGAATTGTTCGCTTATTAAAAACAACATGAACAAATCTACATCGGCAGATTCAATGCACAAATCCGTACATGTACGAGTCCAGAATTGTCCACCACATTATTTTAAAAAGGTCCACTTGCAACAAAATGCATTAAGACTGCCTATGCATGTTGACTTTCTCAAACAGCATATGGTAAAAATAAACCAGCAAAGGGGCCTTCATAAGGAAGGTAACAGAAACCAAGGAATGAAAAGAGCATATGAATTCAGCAGGATACTAGTAGGCTTTATTTATCAACACCTCTTCATTTCAATTCCCTATTTACATGTGTTAAAGAATCATATATGATCAGTCTTTAGCAAAACGAATGAACTCCACACAGGTGGATTGGCAAAAGAACAAATACCACAAGCTTAATTCTCCAATCTAAAAACCTAAAGAGAATTCAGCCCGCCATTCCTATCATCTTCAGCTAAGGATGAATCAGTTAAAAAAGAATTTCCAAAGTACAGCACACCAGATTCAACACTCTCGCCAATTCAACTGTGTTGTGTTGTTTTGAACCAAAAGACAAGCAAAAACCTCTAAAGACCCAAATCGACGTCCATATCAAAAATGTCCAAATCATCCAAAGTAAAATTGTAGTCTTCTTCTCTATCTGGCTTCAAGAAATCCAACCCATAATCTACCGATGAGGGTGCCTGCTCCATATGGTCCAAACTCCCGAGCAGCTTCGCATCCGGATTCTGCATTTGGTATGACCAATTCGAAGGCTTCTCGTCTTGCAAATTACTGTAATCAGCAGGTTGCCCCATGTTGCTTAAATCTTGAGTAGGCCCTGCTTTATAATCCTTGTCTAAAACACCCAGTAGCTGCTCTATATCAAACAGGTCATCAGCACATAGATTCTGCAACAAATCTGATCCATCTTCAAACCCTGATTTCACACCAATCAGCTTCTCTTCATTGCTGTTGGAATTCTCTGGCTCCTCCTTCACTTCCTTTTTCACCTCACTTGCTGGTGAAGGAATATTGATATTTTCCTTCAAATCCTCTCCTCCACAGACCTCGGAGCAACTGGAGGAATTCATAGAGTCTGAACATGACATAGTTGGCTGTGATGTAGATTCCTTTGAAGATTCACTCAAGGACCCACCATTTACAACGTTGAGACGGGCAAGGGGACCATACATAGCCTTTGCAGCTTCATTATAAGCTAGGGCAGCTTCACAGGCAGTCGGGAAAGTACCAAGCCATAACCTATTGCCCCTGTTTGGCTCCCTAATTTCAGCAACCCATTTTCCCCATGTCCTCTGCCTAACACCTCTGTAGTTGCATTCTGTGTTCTGGGGCCCTCCTTTGCCCTTCATACATCCTTTTTTTGATCCCTTGGCCGGAATTTTGCGGACTCGCTTGGGACCCTCATCTGAAGATTGAAGTTTCTCATTGTATTCTTTCCACCTAGCTAGGGTCTCAGCAACAGCATCTGGTCCACCACGTCTACTCCGTGACTTCCTCTTTCTGGAACAATCCATTGGCATAGTGCTCAAGTTTGAAGTATGATCAAGGAGACCTATCCTTGTAGTCCTGAGAACAAGAGAAACAAGGCCTTAATCATCTCTGAAACATATAAGCTTCTATACTAACCAAGTAAAATAAACAATGAAAAACAGAAACTTAAGGTACCCTAGATAACACAGCTACAATAGGATTTCATCAATCTGCACTGTATCTAAGCACACCTATGCAATAAAACTAATGGATAGCCGGAGCCAGCACAACTGCTCCTAATCCTGAAACTTCACCGCATATCACACTGTTTTGGTTGCTAATTGCTAAGAGAAAACAAGAGTTTTGAAACGACACTAGAAGCACTGAAAACGAAAATTTATCTTTTTCAATACCCTAAACATCAGATAGCTCCGCGGG
>JABCMJ010040848.1:0-10994 GCA_014822125.1 Arbutus unedo | reverse complement strand
AAATTAAAAATTAACAATACAAATATTTTTTAGAGAGATATTTTTGAGAAACAAAAGTGCAAGCCAGCTTTAAAATTGACGTTTACATCGAAAAGGTTGTTTATTTTATAATAGTAAACAGATAATTATATTTAAAATTATTTGATAGATTTTTATTATTTTTTAAACATTATATGAATAAAACATTTTGAATTGTTTTTCTATTTGAATTTGAGTGTGTGTACATCAGCTTTCTCAACCTCACATTATCATTGTTGTAGAGATATTTAAAATATAATCAAAGATAGAAAAACAAAATATTGCAGAGACATTTTTATCCTTCCAATTAAAACAACGTCGTTCAAGTTTTCGGTGTAAATTTAGTTTAGAAAATAAATCAATTATATTTCAAACTTGTTGACACTCGTGTTTTGAAATACTCGAAAACTGATAATACGGTGCAAGCTATCTAGTTTCTTGATGCAAGTCTTTTAAGTAAAAATGAGTATGCAATTATCTTTGTGATACTAATTGTTAAATGATTATTACCGTTTTATATGTCCATAATAATAATTTATGATTGTAATTCAATAACTAATTTTTTTCACATAATAATATATGGTTTCATAATGAAAGTTATTTGAAAACTAACTTGTAATTTATAATTTTTTCTTTTTTTTGATGAACTATGTATTGAAAATTTCAAAGAAGGTGAAGAGTATTTAAAACAACATTGTTTTTATCTTATGTGTTCTATTTTAAAAATTTCAAAGCGGAGTAAAACGTGTAGTTGGCCCACACGGATTCTCTCATTGACAATTCAAATTATTTACGTTGTAAGACTCATCAAATATTATATTTATGCAAAATTCAAGTTGATTAGACACACGTAATGCCAATATTATAAATGTCTAATCACCTTAAATTATTTGGTTGAACATACTATTTAAGGAGCCAAATAGTATGATCAAATTGCAGACCAAAAGCAAAAGTTTAAAAAAATTAGAAATTTAAACAAGAGGCCTTTAAATAATGGAAATTAATTTTTACACTCTTCTCTTGAGACACTTTTTTTGTCTTTATTTATGTAGTTTTACTCCATTAGGTACTTTTTATATGCGAGAAAAATAATTAAATAAAGAGAAGTAATGTAAATTTACATGAATAAATAGAAGAAAAAAGAGAGAATAAAAATTACGATTTTCTTTTTACCAATAATTTTTAGTTATTAATTGTACAGGGGTCGCGTACGGCTGGGGCTAGTATATATCCGGGAGCTAGAGAGAGGAGAGGAGAGGAGAGAGAGAGAGAATGGAGGTGTTGGAGAGTAGCTAGGTTTCGAAATATATATCCACTACTGGCCGTTCTAATCTCTGTCCTCCAAACAGTTCTGTAGTTTGCTTTCAAGGCTACTTGATTTCCCCCAAACTCCCACGTTTACGGTTAGACTTTTCCGTGCAACGACCATTTGATTTCTGAAAACGCCCAAATCATTTTACTTCCGCCGGTAATTCCTCCTTGTCCGGTTGTATTATCGTCTCATTGACTTGACTATTCCAATTTTGACTTCACCGTCGACTCTCCAAGTCTACTATTCTTTTGATCTGCTAAATTCTATCGGATTAATTCTTCTTTGACGCCGGTGAAAGTGTTTGAAACCCTTAGTTGGGCTTATTTTGCTCCCATTTTTAGTTCGATTACCTGCTTTCCTTTGTTGGGGACTCCAATTTGTGACAGTGGTGCTTTATCAGTAAGCCTTGTGTTAAAGGAGGACTCGGTGTTGGGATGGGTGATTGTGATACAGGGAGAACTTAAAAAGGCTTGAAAGGTTATGGGTTTCCTTGATTTAGTTGAGATCAAGAGTTAGATTGAAATAATATCTTGTTAAAAGTTAAACGGATTCTATTTACTGAAATTATTCATCTCCCGATCATACAAAATTTTCTGCTACTGGTTGAAACCATTTGCTGACCCTTATGATTTCGTGATTATCACATATTATTTCTATAATATATTCGTTTTTTGAATTTTAGAGGGTTTCATCGCCCCTATGTCCCCCTTGATCCATTACTGATTGGATATCCCTCTGTTTTCAGCTATCAATTTTTCTTTTTTTTGAACTGATTTGGTAAGTCTTCAGTCCTTGGTTATTTTTTATCCAAGTGTTGAAAAATGTCTCTTTCTTTGACTAGTTTGTCATGGTGGTTGTGGGGCGGTAAAGCTAAGGATCCTGCTCCCAATGGGTCTTCCTTAAATTCTACTACTAGGGATTGGGGTTTAGGTTTTAGGGAAGTGGACAATGTGAAGTTTCCTTCAGTCAAGGGAGCCAAGATTGCCTCCTCGGCCACCAGAAAGGTTAAGAGGAAATGGCAAAGCAGGGAACAGAGGAGAATTGACACTGAGTATGATGTTGTTTTGGTGCCATCAGATGGTGTTTCTTTGTCAGGCTCCGAATCCGATGATTCAGACTGGTCAATTGGGTGGCTGGAACCACATGCCCCGGATTTCCAGAGTGAAGATGAGGGCAGTTTTGCAGTGCTAGTTCCTTGCTATAGGAATGATTGCAAGGATTTCGATGCGGAACCAAATAGTCAGCTCTTAAGTGCCATCAAGAACCTACCTGATAATTGTGCTGGTATTGACCCCTTCTATCTGTCAAATCTTCTTCAGTTTTTATGTTTATAGCTTCTTATCGTGCCCCTCTGGTTATTTATTTCTCTATTCATGCTTTTGTGGTTTTTAGTTTTTATGCACGGTTTCTAAGGGATGTTTGATAACCCAATTCAACACCTGAAACATGAATGTATTTAGTGGAAATATATTATGTTTGTTTCATCACTATAGTTCACATCACCTGAGATTTCAAGTACCTCTTAGAAGCAGGCTACAAATTATGTAAGTTTTGAGCAGCAGGGTGTTTACTTAATTCTAAATGAGTTTCGAGGTACTTATTTTTAGTTTTTAAATTTTAGCTTTTAGTTTTATTTTTGGTACAAGAATTAAGTCTAGCTTTTAACTTTTTCTTTTCACTTTTACTGTGTAGTTTCGCGAACAAAACGAACAAAACTACGTCGTTTTTTCCGCATTACACGCATATTGCAGAAAAGTGCACTACAGCTCCCCCAAGTCTGTTAACAACACTCGAGTCTAGCACCGATTCCCTATAGAAAACATCTGAATGGAAAAGGAAGATATCTTCTGGTCGAAAGATATCTTAGTTTTACAAGGTTTCCTTTAGTTGATAAAGCTTTACTTTTTCCCCTTTTGCAAATTTATTCACTTAAAGTTTCTCAGATTATGCCTTCATAAAAGAAGGGAACTGTAGTTTCTTTCCGAAAGTCAAAGTGGTAAATCACGGTTCCAAACTTCCAATCTCTTTTAGTGTTCTGTTTTCTCACTATGACAATGGTATTTTATGGATAAAGAAAGGTAATGGTACTTTTATGCAAATAGGAATGTTCTATATGTTGTGTAACGGGCCGTGGTATTGAATTTACAAGACATGACAACATACAAAATTAAGAGGTATAGATTTGGAGCTTTATTGCGCACACAATTTCAATTTTTCTTGCCATTTGTTCGTAATTCATCTGTTGAGCTGATGGTAACTGATTTTTTTTTTTTTATAATTCTTGTCTTCTTTTCTTGTTTACATCATCAAGAAATTTTTGGTAGCTTGATTCTTGACAAATCTGCTCCAATGCGTGACGCATCTACATGTTTGCAGTTGTAGGATTCAACCATCATGTGGGATATTGGTACAGCCATATAAATCTTGGCGGTTTAACTTGTATTGGGATTCGAATTAGGTATATGGGTCGGGAATGAAATACGAGTCCATTGTGTGTATGGTTTCATAACTGTGTAGGACTAGCACATCATAGGGGATCGAGACATATTGGGTTTGCCTATAAACTGGGACTTTTGGGTCACCTAGAGATACGAGGGTGCGGTTGAAAAAATGAAGATGTGAGCTCTAAAGAAATTGATCAAAAAAAGGAAACAATGAAAAGCTCCTGAGAAAAGTTGCTGCTCAGGCCAATGGGCTTGGGTCTCAAAGACACTGGGTGAGCGAGGGCTCAGATAGTGGTGTGTCTTTTTGTGTTTTTCTACATCATGGTAATATTTATTTTCTCTCTCCCCCATGGATTAGGCAACTTTAGGCCAAACCACTTACCCTTGTTGCTTCTCTTTTGTGTATGATCTTTCGTGGGAGCCCCTTCTCCCTCCTCCTCCTCTCTCTCTCTCTCTCTCTCACACACACACACACACACATAGAAGATACATATGGAGAAGAAGAGCACAGTCCTATTTATGTTTCTTCAATTTTCAATTCCAAGCATTTTTATGTTCCTTGACCTGTAAGGGGCTTTTATTGTTTACTAGTGAAATGTTACTCATTTAATGAGCTCGGTATTTAATGTTTGGTTATTCAGTTGCCTCTTTTGTTCAATAGAAGTAGCAGTTGTTTATTATTGATGATGGGTTAGTTGGTTTGTACAAGTTTATTGTTGTTAATATTACGTTTCTTGTTTACATCATAACGAAATTTATGACCTGTCATGTTATATGACACAGAGTAAATTTATGACCTGTCATGTTAATGACACAGAGTGTTAGACTACTAAGAAACAACATGCCAATAAGATAAGTGTAGATAAAATGAGAATATTGAGATGGATGCGTGGTAAGAATTTGCGAGATAGAGTTAGAAACTCAAGTTTCGCGGAATGGTAGGGGTAAAACCGAGATGGCTTAGAGTGACGTCTGTCAGAGATTGGTCGAGGCGGTAGTTAGGAGTTATATGGTTGCGTAGGTGTTAGAACTAAGGGCGAGAGAGACCAAAATTGATTTAAGAGGTAGTAGTTAGGTGGATTTATGTCTCTTGGATAATAAGGAATATGTTGCTCTTGATAGAGCTCATTGGAGAAAACGGATCATGTAACCAAGCCCAATTGGTTGGGCTTAAGGCTCGGTTTGATTTGGTTTGATTTCTTATTACTTAGTGTCAATATGTTACTTTCACCATGATCTAGGAACACCTAAACTTTTTCTGTTTTGCATATGGTTTTGGTCTAAGATTTGTCAACCATGCTGAGTTATGTTTCTTTTGGTTGGCTTGCAGATGGAAAGAAGTATGTCGAGCAGTGGCTTTCTTCTCTTCAACATGGCTTGAAGCATATTGATCGGGCTGCTCCTTTCTAACTATTTAGAGAAAGATGGTTGCATGTGTTGCATGTGTCATTATCCTCACTTAGATTGTGGGCGACCAATATCTGGGAAATTGAGGTTGATGCCATTGGTTGAGAAATGGGAGTGAGCATCTTTGAGTATATGATGAAAGCGAAGAAGAAACGATTCAGCATCATGTTATCTTCTTCAGGTTATCAGGGTTAGGATTATGTCTGCCGTTACATTGGGGGAGCTTAACATGTAATGCAAATTCATTAGCGTACATAGTGCTTCTGTTAATATGAGTAGCATTTATGTGCTTCTGATTTACTGTAAATAATTATCTTCCTCCAATTGTGTAATCAAGGGCCAGTATTTTATTTCATCTTTCAGTCTTTGCTGGGCCATATTTATTGCTTTTCCCCTCTCTTGTTTTTCCCCTTGTTACTTGGAACTTTGAAGTAATGGAAGGACTTGTTTATGTTTTGTTCTGTTGTCTTGTTCTGTACTATGTTCTTTAGTTACCTTGACTTTTTATCGGTTGTTGACGACATTTTCCTTTTTTGTCTGCTGAAAAGGTTGTATCAGTTACAAAAGATTGATTTCTCATTGGTTGCTGAAAATTTATTTTCTTGTTCTCCCCCGTGCTAAGTTTGTGACTATAAACACATCTACTGCGAGAGCTTTAATATGGGCAGGGGAGGAGTTGAATAAAATGCAGTGATCACATGCAGCCTCCGCTACTCTTTATTTACAGGAAGTACTTAAAAAAGGGTATAGCATGGCTTTTTTTGGGCTGCTCTGTTTCTGTTTTTTTTCTGAGGGATGCGAATATAGTAATGATTAAACTTGAAACCCACCAGTTCTTATTCGGGGTTGGCCTGCGCAGATATGGAGAAATCTACGAGTGGACCTTAAACTCCATGTTTTCTTGGTTGGGTCCCTGTTCCTCTCCAGTCTCGGTTTACATAGATATGGAGACAAGGTCAGTATATCATTATGAAAGTGATTTTCAGCAACAATGATGGGTAAGCTCCTATGTTTTAAACTTGCAAAAAAGTTTGCATCATTCTGTAGGGGATTTATCAGTAAATACCTTGTCATAGATTGTTGCTGCACACACATAAAGCAGTTGTTGAAGATTTGAAGTTCTCTTCTGCTTTCTCTATTGGATTTGAACTGTTTTCAGGAATTTATTCGGTCATTATTGCATGGGGAAATTGCCAACATTTTTCTTTTTCTTTGGATGTAGCTATTGTAGATGTTTTATGAGGTACCTAAATTTGTCACTTTTCAGCTCTGGGTGTTTCTTAGGTTTTGTGGAAAAGTTGTTTAACCCTACTCATTTGCAACACCGAACACAACTGAACATTGCCTGAATTTACTTTTGGAAACAAAACTTTAAGGAAAGAACTTCTGAGTTTAATTGCATCCCCATAGAATTCACTGCTAAGTTGTTATCTAGATCTTGGTCATTGGACTTGTTCTTTTTCGCTATAAATTGGTATCTCATTGGATGGTGGAAGGGAAGCATTGTCATGCATTGGTGCATATTCTTAAGCTGCATGTCACTTCAATTTGGGGTTACACACGAGTATAGTAAATTAGCTTTTTAAGCACAGTTTGAAAACTAGCAAGTTTAAAATGTGTTTAAGGTTGTCTTTTTTTTTTGGTTCTTCTGGCGGACAAGGTATCTGGGGCTTTCCCAATGTCTAATCCTTTTGACAGCTGTTTAAGTTTAGTTTGATAATCTCTTGAACCAATCTCGCATGAGTTACATTTTTAAAACAGTATGATTTCTGAGTCATTTTGGTGAAATAGTTTCTATACATTAACATATTTCTTTTATGTGTAAATGTTTCATAGTTTGTAGTTTACACACACACACGCGCGTATGTGCATGTGTATATGTCCTTATATATGTGGAGAGAGAAGAGAGATTGAGATCCTCTCCATATGCAAGATATATATTGAGTTCGTGATTGGATGATGGGTTGGATTTCTTATTCTGCCTTTTCAAATGGGAGGTCCAACATTTTTTCCGGGAGAATTTTTCTCCCAACCATAAGCCCATAATTAGGGTTGGGATCCTCATTTGCAGACATTCATTTTCTTTGCACGGTTTCTCCTCTAAACACGCGGTTTCTTTCTTGTATGTAACTCTTGTTCTCTTCCTAAACCTCAAAAGGGATATTCATCGTCCTTGTTTAGGGAGGGGTAAGAGTTTCATGTTTATCGTCTGGAGAGAGATATAGATATAGAGTGTGAAAGAGGGAAAAGACCAAACTGGATTGATGTTGCATAGACCTGCAAGCAATGCATACTCATGGTGGTGGGCAAGCCACATCCAGACAAGGCAATCCAAATGGCTCGATCAGAACCTCCAAGGTATCAAACCTTCGCCTAGGCTTCTGTTTGTTAGAAACATGCTTATGCCAGTGTTCTTCCATTGTTTTTCTTATAACTTGTCCGGCCTAACTTACGCATATCACTTTTCATAATTCTATAGGCTTATCGGCAGATACCCGTTTATTTTTCTGAACCCAGCCAGATTGAGAAGAAATTTAACTTCTTTCATTTCATGTCCGTTTCATGTTTTTGTTATTCTTCTTTTCACTTCCCATGGTCCCTTGATATTACCTGATCATAAAAATCTGCATAATAGTGGAGAATCATCTGCCAATCATAAGTTGCAGATGATAAAAATAGCTATGATGATGAATCCTAATTGGGTGACAGATATAACAGACACAGGAATGAATATCATCAAATACATATATCATGAATCATGATTGATGGATTGCATGTTTGTAGCTTATCGCAAAGAGAACCCAGTACCTCAAAAATATCAGCTGTTTTCTTTTGCATTATATAATAGTAATTTCTTATTAATCTCATTATCTCCAAGAATTTTTTATCAAATTTTCATGTCGACTACGGAACCCTGGAATAAAAAGTTCCTGCCAGATTTTGGTGAGAAGAAATATCCAAATCTTTCCCATTGATCAGTTGTTAAAGGTTATATAAGTGTTCTAATTTTTCTTCCCCTTTTGGAGTGGTAAACTGGTATTGTTCACGATATTTTACATGTATTTTTTAAGGTCCCGTCAGGCTAAAATAATGTGAGCATTAAACTGGGATACAAATTCTCTCTTCAATTGTCAAAAGGTTTTTTTTTTCGTTTTTGCGTGAAAGCCCAACCTGCTCTGCTGCTGTAAACATTTTCTTCACGGTCACTGTTAACTAGAATCTATGGAAGTGCAGACATGGAAGAGAAGGTGCAGAATGTGCTTAAACTCATTGAAGAGGATGGAGACTCCTTTGCCAAAAGGGCAGAAATGTACTATGAGAGGAGGCCGGAGCTTATAAATTTCGTTGAAGAATCTTACCGAGCTTACCGAGCCTTGGCAGAACGGTATGATCACATGTCCACAGACTTGCGAAGTGCCAACACTACTCTTGCAACGGTTTGCCCTGAACGAGTTCAGTTGGCTATGGACAATGAAGAAGAAAATGGTTCGAAATTTCAAAGCAGAAAAAAACTTCAAACCAAATCAAAAGCTGCGAGTTCTGACAAAACTGTTTGCAAATCTGGTTTGAGCAAATCTGAGGCGGTGCAAGAGATTGACAAGCTTCAGAAAGAGATTATTGCTTTGCAAACTGTGAAGGAATTCGTGAAGAGCTCTTACGAAAGCGGGCTTCAAAAGTACTGGGAAATTGAGAGCAGGGTCACAAAGCTCCAGGAGAAAGTTCTTGGGTTGGAAGAGGAATTCAATGTTGGAAAGGGAACTGAGGATGGTGAAGCTACGGCTTTAATGGCGGAAGAGGTTTTGAAGTTATGCGAAGAGGCATTGGTTAAGTTGGAGGAGAAACAAGAGAGGTCTACGGAGGAAGCAAAGGAAGAGTACAAAAGGGTTGAGGATGTCCGCGAGAAACTGAATTCTCTCAAGCACAAGTTTCTCTCCGAGAATCCAAATGACGGAGGAGAGAAACCGCTAGAGATGAAAACAGGTTCCGGCTGTTTGGAACAAGAGAAAAGGGTATCCGATGAGTTAAGGGAAAAAATTGCAGGGCACTTTGAGTTGGGATCCAAGGAATCTCTCAATGTGATGGGGTTGACAGAGAAGATTGATGAGCTTGTGAGTAAGGTTATAAGCTTGGAAACATCCGTTTCATCTCAACCTGCTCTTATAGACAGATTAAGGATGGGAACAGATGAGCTTCAGGCACAAATTCAGATGTTGGAAGATGAAAAGGCATCTCTGATTAATGGAAATGACATTTTGACAAAGAGGTTGAGGGAAATGGAGGAGAAGTTTGAAAAACTCGAGGATTTGAACCGGAATTTGGAAAACCAAAACAGCCACCTTCAAACACATTTCACCGAAGCTAGGTGTAGTCTCGATCACCTGTCCGAGTATATGGGGTCATCACTGGAAGAGGAATCGAATGTTGGAATTGGAAGTCCAGAAGAGGAAAAAAGAGAAGATTTCATGAATTCCTCAGAATCGGAAGCACTGGTGGGAGAGGACAAGGCTGAGCAATTTAGTGATTCAGATGCATTTTCTGAGAAACGAGAAGACCCAAATTCCCTGGAAAACATGGAGAAACGTGGCGTTTCCCAAACGGTGGAAAACGTTGTTGTCGTTAACAACGAACCGTGGAGAGTTGAAAAAAAGAAAGAAGATGAGATGAACTGGCGGGAGATGCTGCTGGATGGGTTGGAGGATAAACAGACCATTCTCTTGACAGAATACATTACGATCTTGAGGAATTACAAGGACATAAGGAAGAAGCTGAGCGATGTAGAGAGGAAAAATCGCGACAGGATCTTTGAAACAACGGTGCAGATGAGGGAGTTGAGGAGCTTAATCGCGAAAAGGGACGAGGAGATTCAATTCTTACGCCGGAAAATGAATGAGAACAACGATATGAATGTGGCCAATGGGGAAATCTCGGTTAGGTTTGAAGTTCCTCAGGTTAGTGAAGATGATGAATATGTTAAGTTGATCTTAGTCGACGAGCCTCAGACAATTTCGCCTATGGAAGAAAAGCTCCGGATGAATATCGACGCTTTACTAGACGAGAACCTGGATTTCTGGTTGAGATTCAGCAATTCAGTCCACCAGATACAGAAATTCAAATCCGGGTTTTTGGATTTGGAATCAGAGATAGAGAAAATCAAGGAAAAAGAGACATGGAATCACGAGGGAATCGCTAAAAAAGCAACGAGATTGCAACTCAAGCCAATCTACATGCACCTGGTGGAGATAAAGAACGAAGCAGGACTGTGGATAGAGAAGAGCGCGGTTTTGAGAGATGAATTGCAGAAGAGATTCGCGTCATTATGCGAAATCGAAGAGGAAATAACGAAAGCATTGAATGCAGGGGCGGAGGAAGAGGAAATGAGGTTCACGAGTCACGAAGCAGCGGTGTTTCAAGGTGAGGTATCGAACATGAAACTGGAGAATAACAAGGTTAGAGATGAATTGGAAGCTGGTTTAGATTGTGTTGACAAACTCAAACAAGAGATTGAGAAGACTATTGGGAAGCTGAATGTGGAGTTTAGGCTGTGTGGATCACAGAGTTGTGATGAGTCACAATTCGCACGGGTTCGAGTTCCTTTGAGGTCATTTATCTTTGGGAATAAGCAGAAGAAGAGGTCATCAATCTTCTCCTTCATGCACCATAGAAGTAGGTCTCAGGATCTTCGAAGTGGAATGCCAATGTAAAGTGTTTTCACTTTGTGTTTTCTTCATTTGTTCTCTCTTTCTTTAGGGTGTTTCTGTATATGTGTGGATTTCTTTATTTCTGAACTAAGTTGATGACTACTAAATTGGGGT
>JABCMJ010040845.1:0-10994 GCA_014822125.1 Arbutus unedo | reverse complement strand
AACACCTAAAAAATTACGCTACTAAATGGGCCATAAAACCCTCCCCCTAAAATTAGTTTCTAATGATTTGGAAATAGAAAAATACTAGAAAAAAGAGGTTTCAAAATCATAAAATAACCTGTCTTCACGGCCTGTCTGTGATCTCCCTCCCAAAGATAGTCTCTCTCTCTCTCTCTCTCTCTCTCTCTCCAATACAAATACAAATACGGAAACACTCCTGTCTCTCTCTTCGTCTCTCGGTTTCCCTTACCAAGAGACCCTTAGACCTGGTTTTTCCCCAAACCCACCAGAAAACCAGGTCGAAAAAGAAATTCTTTACGCCAAAGGATCTCATTGCTGCAGATATACGCGTATATGCGTACGTCTATATAGATATTTTTAGCATTTGATTCTTTCTCAAGGTTCTGCAATCATGAATGACCTCTTATCGGTAAGTGCTTGTCTTCCCCCACTCCTGATTTGTTTGTTTCTTGGGAAAACCAAGTAAGAAAGCAAAAAGAACAATTTTAGCTGGAAAATCACAAAAGAAAGTAGTTGAATGATTCAAATAGGCCCATAACCAGATCTATATTCTCGTTTTTAATTTTTCTGAAGAGTTTGTTTTCGGTTGGTGGAATCATCCTCATTGGGGATTTTTTCTACTGATTGGTGCATGTGAATACAATGTTCTGAGGAGGATATGATTTTTCATTGATCCAATGTTCTGCTCTATTTAACGTAAGTTTGCAATGCCCCTCTAAAACCCGGACCAAATGTGCATCCATTTCTCTAGTTTATAGGATAATTCTCCTCCATCTGAGAGTATGACTTTGATAATACGAATATCAATGGAAAAATAGAAGATCGCCCTCTTGGGCCATCTCCAATTCAATAGTCTACTATTCTATTTGACAGGATCAAATAAGGTTTTTGTTATTAAAAATGAGTTAAGAGGATTTTACTATTTATGTCAACTCGAACCACAAGTGTATATATTCAGTTTTTATCTTCATTTCTAGCATTTCTCCACTTTTGCTCCAATTATTGTTTACTTTCATTTGAAATTCAACTCTTTCTATAGTTCTGATATATAGAAAATGGGTGGGGAGAGTCCATTCCCCGTAATCCATATTGAAACATCAAACTCCATCCTCTCAAATAGAGACTAAAATGGAGTTTGGGTTGAGTTTCATTTTCCAACAAAATGGAGAAATACAGGAAAAAACAGAGTACTAGAGTGTGGGTTAGAGGATGGACATTTATTCATCTATTTGGTACACTTTTAATTTATACATTTATTTTTCACAAGATTAGTACTTTTTAATATAGTTTTCAATACCTTAAAAATAGACTGAGGATAAAATTTATTGATTGATTCGAATAAACTTTTAATTCATACATTTATTTTTCAAAAGATTGGTACTTTTAGGGTGTTTTCGTTTGCTTGTTTGGGAAGTTTTTTCCCAAACAAGTTTCTGGAAAAAATTCCCAAACATTTTTACTTTTTTTCCAAACAATTTCATCTCTCTATAAAAGAAGAGAGAGAAAGAGACATTTCGAAAATGCCAAAAAAATTTAACTCTCAAATTTTTTCTGAAACACTTATACCAAACAACATCTCAGAGTTTTTTTCCCTAAAAATCGTTTAAAAAACACTCAACCAAACACACCCTTAGATATATATTCACAATACCTTTAAAATAGACCAATATTGAGTTGTTTGAGTTTTATATAGAAATGAAGGAAAATTTTGATACATAGAGATATAAAGAGTAATGTGGTTGGAGTTGACATGAAAGTACAACCCTCCCTATAACCAATTTTTTGAATGAAAAAATAATTATTTGGATCCTCTCAAATAAGGTATTAGTGGGTGTTGGATTGGAGATGCCTTTAGGTGCCTTAATTAAAAGGCTTAGGTTGTTTAGCTAAATGGGACTAGACTTGTTAAGGCCGTTTTCGGTCCACTTCAGGGATCGGAAGGTTCACCTTGTTGGTGTTGAGAGAAAATATTGTATTGTATTATATCTTTATGAATGATACAACTATCCATTATATAGGCAGAGATGGAGTAACGAAAGGAAACAAAACAAGAAGGGAAACAAAAATTATTCTATATAGATATAGAGTAATATTTGTGACCTAAATAGATATAGTAATATTTGTTTCCCTCTATAGTCTATATATAATAATAATAATAATATACCTCTATAGATATAGAATGATATTATTTCTACCACTCCCCCTCAAACTGGGGCGAAGATATCCACGAGACAAACTTGCCAATAGATGACTTCAACAAAGAGAGCCTAGCAAAGCGAGATCCAGAGGATGCATCAAAGGCCACCAGATCAGCGACCGATGTGGATTGTGACAGTGAAGCAGGTGGAGACTGGAGTAGACGGTGCTAGAAAATTTCTCGTCCGAAAAAATGGATCAAGAAAAGATTAACAAAAAATCTATAATAGGTGACTCAAAATAACTACAACAAAAACAAGGGTTTCCAGAAGAAAAAAAATAGAAGCCCACACATAAAAAGAAAGGGAGCATGAAGTTCTAACGTATCATAGGAATGCACAAAAAGCCCACAGAGAGTTAGGCGATAGCCAGGAGAAGATGTCGCAGGGAAAAGAGGGAATGCCGATATGGAGGGAAGGTAGACGGCGTCATAGAAGGTATGGTGGGCGATGATAGAGGGAAGGTAGACGGTGGCGTGGAAGTGTATGGTGGGCGATGTAGAGGGAAGGTAGAAAGGTTTGATTGAGAGATAAACTAAGCACAGGAAAGAAGGCATGACAAGCATATTATGAGTGCTCAGCGGACAACGGCAAGACTTAAGCTGCCCGCCGTAAGCGTAAATCGTATAGGACTAAACCTTATGGCTCTGATACCACGTTGAGAGAAAATATTATATTGTATTATACTTCATGAATGATACAACCATCCCCTATATAGGGAGAGATGGAGTAAATAAAGAAAACATTACAACTAAGGAAACAATACAAGAAAGGAAACATTACGGCTTGTTTGCTAGCGGTTAAAATTATGGAAGAGATATGGTGGATATAGTAAGAGGGAGATATAGTAGAATGAGAGATTTACTATAGAGAGGTGAATAGTTATAATGGGTTTGCTTGAGTATTTTTTGAGGAAGGGGATATGGTAGATTTGAATATGTGAATGGCATTCTCGTAATTAATAATGACATTGCGTAAATAGAAGGAGATATGGAAGGGGGATAAAGTATGGATAGGGAGAGGGGTGTCCAAATTTTATCCCCTCCAGGCAGATAAAATTTGGACCAAATTCGCTAACAAACTCCGGATATGCCAATCCGGATTGCCATGTATGGAGTCCAAATTTTATCCCCTCATTTGACTGCTTACAAACAGGGCATGCATGTAAGGAAATAATATAAGAAGGGAAGCAATATTATTTATTATTTACACAGATATGGAATAATATTTATTTCCCTCTATAGATATAGAATAATATCCTTCTATAGTTTTTGGATGATGTTATTTCCAGTAGCTGGAGCCACTGAGAAGATGATCCATGCAAAAACATAGCTCATCGTACATTGGTCGGCACATCAATTAAACACATTAAATCATTTATCCCATTAAAATTGGGAGGCTTATTTTTTCTGTCCATTATTGTAAGACAAGCGAGATGAACGGTTCTGATCATTACAGTAGTCTGGGGTCAGCCACAGGAGACCCAACAAAACAGTTCGAACACAGGACAGGAAGAGTAGCTGAACACAACTGTGCAATCTTTTTGCTTTGCCTTTTGTTTTCCCTCCCATTATTTTAAACCATCTTGTCGATATTTATTTACTTTTTTCATATAGATTGTAGAAATTCATAGTATTTTGTTGCATACTAAAGTTAAATGAGTAAACGAAACGAGCTTTTGTCTATTGGTTCTAATGCTACAAGTATCAACTGTAGTTACGTGTTTGCCAAGGCATCTATCCAGTTGAATATGTTATAAGCTAGAATACTATGTTGTAACTGCATCCAAACTACATTGGTTACAATGCGGTTAAAAAGGTTATTTTCTTTCTAAACTTTAGGTAGAGTTGCTAATGGTTTTTGGCCGAATTCTGAATGATCAATAAATGCTGAAATTGAAAATCACGCTATCCAAACCCCACACATGCCATGCCCAGAAGTTTTATTAAGAAGAATGGTACTTGTTTCTCTAGAAAGATTGTTTGTGACCTCTGCTGAGTCAAGAAGGCTTTTTGTGTCTAGGCTTTGAAATGCTTGTTACTTTAGAACACCCAAGTGGCTAAGCAATAAACTGCTACTTATAAGCTTGTAATTATGTTGTGCTGTTTCGGTAAGCAAGATAAATATTGATGAAACATAAGTTACAAAAGGCTTAGATGGGGCCTACCCTTGCAAAAAGCCAAATCTCAATGAGCTTAGCTTAGGATGCAAATTATCCTTCTTGGGATTTCCAGTCAAGTCGGGGACTAGTCGTTTTTGTTTAGTCGGTTTAGTCATTTTAAAAAGTTTGGGGCTAAATGGAAATTTTATTAAAAAACTTGGGGTTGATTAGAATTATTAAAGTGTAAACTATGAGTCTATGATATTTGACTATCTAGGATTTTATGTGTTAATTTCTTAATTTCGGTTAGTTTTTACTTTGAATATTGAAAAACCAACTAATCTCTAGTCCCCTACTAGTCGGCCTAGGCGCCCCTCTCCTGCCTGTCTAGCGCCTAGGGACTTTTAGAACATTAAAATTACGTGCTTAAGTAATATATCAATAGTGATCTGCCTCAAGAGACCTCTGATGCCCTCTGAAATTTATTTCGTGCCGAAGGTAGGTAGACCATGGGAGCCAAACAAGTTTTCTGATTTAGTTATGTAAGGACTTTCCACTTAACTTGCCTACTAACCAGGAAATCTCAACGTTCCATGACTGACGAGGTTTAGAGATGTAACTGAGCCTAGAAACACCATTTAGGTTCTGTTTGTTTTGACGTAATAATTTTCCTGCAAAATGTTTTGTTTTTGCCTATTTCTTCTTTTTTGTTGGATGAATAGTTAGTAAAATAGTTTCCAAGGAAGATGTTTTTCATTATAATACCAAAAGTAACTTACCCATTTAAAGCTCATAAGCACTGCCAAAAATTCAACTCCCGTTTTATTGACCAAAATTGTGAAATTTCTTTGTCTTCGAATCCAATTATGAAGATTACTCTTCTTATTAGATGGAGATTATTTAAACATGGGGAAGAAAAGTCTCAGAACCGAATTAGTATCAATTAGATCACCCTTGTAAGTGATACCTTTGATTTAGCTGTGTGCAGTTACTGTGATATTTGTGTGATTGGATTGGAACTGTAAAAGGGATTAGTCTGATGAACTTTATGCTCTAGAAAGTATTTTCCGAGTGTCAGCCAACCGCCGGAAAACAAAAGGAACCCAAGTATTTTTTCTGCAAAATCAAATTACATGGGAAACATCCTTTGTGTATTTTACATGGAAACAAACGGAGCCTTAATTTAGTATTACGACATGCCAAAGCAAGTGAGTTAGGGATTCATCCAGTTTCTGGCAAATAAGACAAGTTGCACAATCAATTACTCCCCATTCCTTGAACTTGTCTAGCTTTCCTTGAGTGGCCGTCCAGAAAAGTAGACAGTGCCTGGGAAAGGATTTAGCAAACCATGAGTTTTTGAGAAGGTGCAGTAGGGGAATGAGGTCTTAGAATCCTAGTGGCAGTGGAATTAGTTGTTAGAGGGAGCAATAATCCAAGCCACGTTATCAAACTTAGAGCTGTCAGGAGAAAAGTAAAGGCGTCAGATGTACTTTATTTATCTATCATTGATAATGTTATCTTTGTTACTGATCGAGGAAAGAAGAAAGAAAGGAAAGAAAAGGAAGGCTTAGAGAGGGGAGAAAAGGCAAAGTCCACTGGCCATTGTGGAATTGTCAGAACCCTTGGCAAATAGAGGAATACCAGAACTATGGACAATACTGCAACACATCATAAAGGGGACCTTGAGGGAGCCAATTAGAAAACCATAAGAAAGTTGCAGAGGCCAATAATGTGCTGTTGGCCATGAAGCTAAATATCACTACAGAATTGTTACTACTTTCCGAGGGAAAAAGTATCGTGACCTGTTATAATTTTATTTGATATTGGGATGTTTCTTATTTTTGATATCCTTTTGATGCTGAGGTAGAACAGCTGTTTTTTTTTTCTTCCTTCTTTGCGTTGTAGAATGACCTAAGTTTGGAAGGGATAAGCTATCTTTCTTCTTTATGTTTCTTTAATATATTTACTAAATGATATTTTGGCAGGGTTCGTTTGAGATCCCTCGAGGTCAGGCCACTACTGGTAGAGATATTGAAATGGGAGCACAACGTCCAATGAATTCAGGAGAATTGGGCCTGGATAGCTTCTTTAAGCAGGTGGCTATAACTTATTGGTGTTCCCTTTAGTTGCCAATCAGAAGGAATACATGTCATTGACTTTTCTGTCTTGTTTCCCTTTTCCTCCCGTTCCTCTTCGATGCAGCTAGTCAAGAACCCTTTTAAACCATGTTTCCTCGTATGACATCAAGCTTTTGGTTCTTGGCAGGTCCAAGAGATTGAGAAACAATACGAAAAGCTGAATAAGCTACTCAAAAAGCTTCAGGTATGTGGCTTTATTGTATTTTGGTCCTGCGTGGCCATGTGGTTGCTTAGTGTTTGTAGAATTAGCAGTGGCTTCATGCATTGCACAAAAATAGCAAGTATAAGAAATTTATATGATTGATAATAGTTTGAAAGGAAAGTGACTTTTGCACTCCCCTGCTATACATATGCACTCTTACTTTTGTCCTTGTGTGAAATCAGAAGATTGCCCCACTACGCGTGACGTAAATAAATAGGAATTAATAAATCAAAGGCAGTCTTGTATTTCTCATGAATAACGGCAAAAAAGCAGAGGGAACATGTACTAAAGGAGAGCGCGGAAATTATTTTTCATTTGGAAATCGGCACAATATTATGAGTATCTGGTAGGGGTGTCAAACATGTGGTTTGGGAAAATTTAGGTGTGTTGCTAATTGGTTGGGTTCTTAATGAGTCATTGACCCATTTATTACTCAATTAGCTACAAGATAGTTGTCCATACCCAACCCGACCCATTTATTTAAAAGCAAACACCCACCCACCCATAACCCATTTAAATATTTGTAAGAGTGATTCTATTTAAATCCAAAAAACTTCTCTACCCCTAACTTCTCCCACACCCTCTCAGAACTTGTAGTCTAGTACTTGAGTATCCTCATCTTTAACAAACCCTAAACTCTTATCCAACTGATTTTTTAAGGGTAAATTTCACAAACACCCCCTCAATTCTAATGAAAGCACACTACTCATCCCTTTATTCTTTGAAAACACACTGCACACCGTTGTTTTTTTGTTTTATGTAACATTTCAGTCTACTTCACTATTGACCATGAGAAAAACTTTAACATCAAAAGAATTTAAGGTTTGGTATACCATTTCTACCCTCTTCCTTTTAAATACCCTCTATTTCTTGACAAAAAACACCCCTCCTCTTCCTCTACATGGTGGAGGTCTTTTTATTCAAATCAAAGGTGAATTCATAAATCCAAAAGGTTGGAAAAAAGGGCCTGTTTTAGTTAAAATTAGATCTTTAAATGGGTTTGTACTCACAAAAAATAAAAGTACCGTGTGAGGGGGACACGAAAATAAATTGGTTTGTAAAAAGTTAATGAACTCCTAATTCGTACTGGGATTGTATGAGGGAGACTTCAACCTCCTAAAATGCTTAAATACCTATTTGGCCTAAAAAAATTTGGATTATTTTTTCGTCGTTATTCAAAAAAATTCTCTTTTGTTAGTTTTACGTCAATTTTATAAATTATTAGTTTGTCTCAATGGAAGGAATCCAAAAACTAAAAAAATTATTACAAAAATTTGAAAAAGTTCGCTAATGACAAAAAATAAAGAACTTCACTTGGTAATTAACTCTACTTTGTAATCAAGAATCATAGTTGTTATTTTGATTGGATTATTTCCAAGGACATGCCACTAATACTAAACTGGTTATACAATAATTTGAGAAGCATGTAACCAACAAAATTCCACTCTAATAGACCAACAAAAGAATTGTAGGCCATAGAACAACGTCATTCCAGTGGAACAACAAAAAGATGAAAAAGAGCAGGCTATAGAAACTTGCCCGCTCTAAAGTATCAGCAGCTTACCCACCAATATGGTCACCCCTTGGAGCTACAGCACTAGCTTGGCTTGAAATGAAGGCTGCAACACCAGAATTCACAAATATTGACCTCTCAGAACTTGCATAATTTGGTGCAACATTTTCTCCTCTTTCCCTTTGGCAAACACCATGAGTATGAGACAAGAGAAGTACAAAAGAAAGTGTAAAAACTTCGATAAGGAAATTGTTAAGTGCTTTATTATTTTGTGTATTTAGTATAAGGGTTTGAGGGTCCTTTTAGTCTTGTTACGTTATTGTACTTATTTTCCATATAAACCAATGTGTACTAGGCCAATTTATCAATTCCTAAACCTTTTTTCTTAATCTGATTACATGGTATCAGAGCCCTAACCCTAACCCTACCACAGTCCCCAACAGTCGTCCCTGATTGTTGGCCGTAATCGATCGTCGTCATTGAAGGCTTGGTTGTTTCGATGAGGCTGTTCGTATGCCAGTCATTCGCAATCTCTCCCTCGACTGACGAGCATTATGACTAGAATCATTAGAAATAGTAGTGGCTAAAGCTGATCTATCAGTAAGCACATTAGAAGTTGAAATAGAATCAGACAAGGAAGCCTGACGAAGACGGCTAGAAACCTCACTGAGAGAAGGTAAGTCCCTCGCATGCACTCAAAAGCTTTGAATGAACTAGATCATGAGAAGGTAATTTAGATAAGAACCGAGCCACTTGCATCAACTCACACTGGCTTTGCATAACCTGAATATCTGCAAAAATCGGCTGACATATATTAAGTTCCTCGCAATTACCACGGAGCTTAGCATAGTAATCATAGAGAGAGAAATCACCAAGTGCGAGGGAGAAATAAGTCTAATGATGATCATAAGTACGACGAATTATTAACTCTTGATTGAATACAGCTCCCAAGCTTGACACCAAACATGTTTGGCTGTAGATAAGAAAGATGCAAATTATTAACTCCTGAATATAGGTCCTGAGGCTGACGCTAAACAAATTTGGTGTAGATAAGAAAACCAGAGTACCACTAATCTGAGATTCCATACGATTCTACAATTAAAGATGAATATGAGCATCCTCGGCACTCTATCATACTTAGTCTTTGTTGTTGCTGGGGGATCATCAGTCAAAATTATATTGCACGTTTCTAATATAGTATACCTCAACAGTCTTAGCCCGAGTGGCATGACTTTTACCATTGAGTCGTGTGGAAGTGATAGACAACATCTCAGGAGACCAAGTAGAGGTTGAAAAAATAGAATTAAAAGCCATCACACTGTCTCTAATCAGCGAGCTATGAACAACCAACCAACTGAAAACTTATGAACTCATCACCAACGAAAATGCAACAACCTAGACGGATGCATGAATAAAATATCAACTTCAACAGAACATCATATTGACCAAGAAGCCACATACGAATAAAGAAGTGCCAACATAGGAGGCATAACTACTTACAGATCTAACAAACGATCAAGCTGATGGAGATTAACGGTGGCATCATTGAAAACAAAAAAAAAAAATTCTATTGAAGAGGATAAAAGAAGCGCCAATTTTTATTTATTTTTAGTTCGAAAACCCTTTTCTGTTGGCCAAAAGAAAACAATTCACAGAAGACATAAGTCAGTTATTGTTTTCTTGAGCCTTCAAATCACAACTTGTCGATACCATATGTCACTTTGCTCACTATTCATGCTTATTTGTAGTGCTGTTGAGGAGGGAAAAGAGAGGGAACAATCTTATGCCAGACCATGAGAGAGAGATCGCTTGAATGATCATATGTAAATAAATCAATTGATGTTCCTATTCGTACTTTTCGGTCTAATAATGCTCGGTAGTATTTTCGTGATGTTTTATCTACATTTTTTTGATGACCAAAGTGTTATTCATCAGTCCTCTTGCGGTCGGACTCCCCAACAAAATGGTGTTGCCGAACACAAGTAACGACACTTGTTGGAGGTCACGTCGGATCTATTATTTCAAATGCAAGTATGTAAGTTGTTTTGGAGTGATGCAGTTCTTACTATTAGTTATCTTATCAACCAGATGTATCTATAGTCTTGGGGGGGTCTGATACCTTATAGTTGATACCTTATAGTGTTCTTTTTCCTGACTGTCCTCTTCATTCCTAACCAACTAAGGTCTTTGAGTGTACGTGTTATGTTCACACCCTTGATCCTGGCTGGGACAAACCTTGATCCTCGATCAATCAAATGTGTGTTTTTGAGATATTCTTTCTTGCAACGAGGGTACAAGTATTACTCTCCTTCTCTTCGTAATCACTTTGTCTGTTATGATGTCATTTTTAATGAGTCTTTACCTTTTTCTTCAAGTTCTCCACTTGTCGACCCGTCTACATGCTCACCTCCGTTCCCTCCATGCCACTTCCTTCCCAACCATGCCCACCGCCACCACTGCAGGTGTATGTTTGTCGTTCTAAAGCACCGCCCGCTCCGCCTCAGCCTTCTGCTCCCATCTTCTTCACCATCGCTAGGTCGTCTTGCATCTCATGTCTCCCTTCCTATAGCCCTTCACAAGGGTATTCGTACTTGTACTTTCCATCTCATTGCTTACTATGTTTTCTATGCTCACTTATCTCCATCGCTCCATGCCTTTTGCTACTTTTGTTTCATCTATCTGCGTTTTTAACACAGTTTAGGAGGCCTTGTCCCTTTCTGAGTAGTGAACAACTATGGAGGATGAGATGTTTGCTCTTCATCATAACCAAACTTGGGAGATGGTTACTCTTCTTCTTGGAAAGACCACGTTCGGATGTCGCTGG
>JABCMJ010040838.1:0-17829 GCA_014822125.1 Arbutus unedo | reverse complement strand
AGAAGTGTCTAGGATACTTAACATCCTAACACAATAACTTTATTTATATAGAATGCGTAGACTACAGATTGTCTCACACAACCAATGTGGGATTAACCCACTCACACAACCAATGTGGGATTAACCCAAATATTCTAACAGTACTAAGTAGCCAGTTCATCAAGATTTATACCTTTATGCTCTCTAGATCAAATTGTTAATAAACTTTATCGTGTTATAATTGTGTACTCTTGCACCATTAGCTTGTTATCTGTCCTACCTTGTATCGATATTTTGAAATAGAATTCGTACCTATTGTAACTGTTAGAGCTTGTCCCTCAGTTGGATGGTTAACAGAAACATATCTAGTTTCAATAATGTGAGTTCACGATTGCTAGTCTATTGTTACTACAAACCTTCATATCATGCTGTTTCTTTTTCCCCCAGAGGTTGATATAGACGTACTGCTAGAAAAAGAACTAGTTACACTAGATGAGGCATTGAAGACTGCAAACACTGCTGTTTTGATGGCTATAAATGGGATGTCATTTCTTATATCTGTGAGTTTACCTAGATGCCTTCCTCTGTGGCTCCAAAAGTTTTGTTGTCCACCTAAAGTATTGGTATATTGACAGGAGAGCCAAAAGAAGCTTCTAGACTCGCAAGGACATAACATGAAAGAAGTCAAAGTTTCAGAAGTAATGAAAGTAAGTTTACTTTTTGACCATCTTGGTTTGCGTGACTTATTAATGATCCTTGACTCACTTATTCGGCATTGTCCTTTGGCTATGTTTATATGAAACTGGCTATTGCAAATGATGAATATTGGTTGGGTGGCTCCTGCTTCTTGCTCCTAAATGCTATTGACCATTTTTTAGGGATTGGAAGCAACAAGAAAGTGGAAGCTTTATGACCTTGAAATATTTTTTCAACATTTGGGTTATTCGGTGTGAAATGCAATAGTTTTTTATGAGAAGTTCTGCTATATTGATTATCTCTGGTGTAGAATTTGTTATTTGTCACCCTTTCGCATTGATTCTTAAGTGGATACAACTGTTTGTATCTGTTGGGTTTGAATGTGTAATTTTTTGGTGTAGCTTGAGTTTTACTTTGCTTTTTTCTAATGTATTGGATTTTCTTAGGTGGACTTCTCGTGCCTACCTTGTACCTTTTTTTTTACCTAGTTTTAATGATATTTTTTGTTGCCCATCAAAAGCAAAAAGTATTCTGCAACCCATTCTTTTGCTTGATTTCATTACATCTTAGTATGTCCTAGTATCTTTGAACCTGATTTATATTGGAAGACTGGACCCCTTATTGTCTATGTATATGTGCAAATTTCCAAAGTTTGAGCTTTACGTGTTCTTTTCCGTTTTTTGGTTTCGCTTGATCTGTGAATGACTAATTCAATCACATGCAGATTCTGGAGGGTTATAAAGAAGCAAAAATTGGCTTTGGAGCTGGTCACAACATTAAAACATCAATTATGCGAGCTGTGTATGACTGCCCCTTCCTTAGTATAGGTTTAAAGGTATGAACAGATTCAATCTAGGCATATAGTTTTTTTTTAGCTGAACAATACTTTTATAATCTCTTTTTATTTTTCGGTTTCTCAACTTGAACCCTAATTAGCTTTTAAAATCAAATAAATTGAAATTCTTCATTTATCTTCAGTACTTATTGGAGGGATATGTAGTTTTTGAAGCACGCGTATCATTCTCTCACTGGTTCTTTCAGTTTGATGCAATTCAGGCTTTCATTTGACCAACCAGCTGACAATTTTTCTTTTGCAAAACCATTAAGCATGCCTAACCGACCCATATGCACTATGCACTTTATTGATACTAAAGCATTCAACTCAAAACCAATTGGCAATGCATGGAGAGGCTGCAGAGGTTGGTGTACCAATTTTGGATATTATTCTAGTTAATAAATGTAGAGCAACCTCTAATACTCCCGTGCAGCGGCGGATTCAGGAATCTCGTCCAGGAGGGTCACTTATTTAAAATAAATTTAAAAAAAATCTCACAAATTAAACTGCAATATAATGAGAGCAAACTAGACGTCGCCAACTCATCTACCTGTGATATGCGTTTAAAATATTTTTCCTTGACTAATTGTCAAAAGAACAAAATAGAGGCATTAAAGAATAAACAATGGGACAAAGCACTAACAAAAACATAAATCAATGAACAATACTAAATATATCTCAATTCTTGTAATTTGCAAATAAATATTAAACTAGTGTACTTTCATCGAACCCAAAACTACATCAAATAAAAAAATCTCAATTCATAAAAACACAAAAAACTAAACAAACTAGGATCCCAAAAAACTAAAAGAATAAACAAATTCCAATACAATACATATAATTATTTTTCTAAACTAATATTGAATCCCAAATTGAGATTCCCAATTTGAATGCATAGCAACTTTAAAGTAGAAACTCTCCACTTTCGATTCTACACAATCCAGCGCATAGAAATATAGAATGATAGAACATGATAGAAAGTTTAAAGTATAAATCCTCCACTTTGGACTACACAGTACACAGTTCACCGCTCCAAGCTTCCAGCCTCCACGGCTCCACGGTTCACCGGAGTCCGGACCACCTCCAACCAGCAGTTCTACTGTGCTACTGCTGGGAAGACCGCAAGCCGAGAGAGAGAGAGAGAGTTACTAGCGACGAGCGGAGCCGGAGCCGGTGAGCAGTGGGGCAGAAATGAGATTGGTTTATGAGACTGATTTCGAAAACCTTAAACCAAAACTTATTTAGTATTAAAAAAAAAATCTGGGAATTTTTGAGGGGGGTCACGTGACCCCCATGGTCCCATGCTGAATCCGCACCGCTTCCATGCACGTGCGTCCCCTGGCTCACACGTGGAGAAGTAGACAAAAATCCATGACATAGGGATTACAGCGAAACAAGTGCAATCATTGCTGAAACAAAGGAAAAATAAATCAAGACATTCTTGCACAAAAGCCTCTGATATCCTAGCTGTGATACCATATTAAAGCATAAACTCAAAGTCAAAACCAATGGGCAATGAGTAAGGAGTCGCCTGGGCTCTAGAGGTTATGATTCACCTATGTGGGATAAGCCTAGACAATTGTATAGGATCAAGTCCACCTCTCGTCCTCTCCCTCCTAGCCCCACCACCAGCAAACTCCACCAGCACCCTTTATCCCCTGTCCTGACTGCCACCCTCTTCTCCCCTTCCTTGCCACTCCCTATCTCCTTTTTTGTTCTTTTCCTGGAGAATTCAACTTTTGTAGTTTCTCAGTATCATTCAGTCACAAAATGAGGTGAGAAAAATTGCAGATGCAGACCACAATAGCAGCAGGAGGTCAAGATATGGGTCTGGTGTGGTTCCAGGAAGAGTTGGGGAGACACCTGCTATGCAATTTGAGGGGACAAGCTTCTCTACACTTTTTTGGTGGTTGTGTCAAAGTTAACACTGAGACCAACAAATTACACGTCTTAAACACTGGTGGCTCTTGAAGCAATTCCTCGGAGTGGCTTCATCATGGTTATTGCCATCCCCATGGATTGCTATCCTCTTTGGGGAAAAACAGGGAGGGTAGGATTCCTATTTGCTTTGAGGAGGTATGCCTCTCATTTCATTTGCACAAGGTTAAAGTTGGTTTACATATATCCAAAAAATGTGTGAAATGCTGGAACATAGGACTGAATATGGAGTCTCTCTCTCACACACACGCACGTGCGCGCGCTTGAGCACATGCATAAGTGTGTGGAATTTTCTGTTCTTGCTGAGCGGTTTCTAAGGGTTGAAGTTTAGGTTGTTTTAGTAATGCTATTTTAGTGATAAGCAGTTTAAGATGTTATTCTCTTCAAATTTTTTACTGTTATTGTATGAAACACTGTTCTAAGGTTTGCTCACTTTTACTATCTTTTGTTCTTAGGATCTGGATGGCATTGTTATCTGCATTCTATCGAGTTCAGCTGTTATTGACAGCAGCGATGTGAATGACTTTTTGCATACCTTTCGCAAAACTACTGAATGCAGTGGAGGAATTATCACCTCTTTAGTTCGTGAACTCAATATGGAGCCCAATCTAATAATGGCAACAGTTCTTACTATAGGGTAAGATTTCTTGTTGTAAAGAGTATAATCCACTTAGTTACACTGCTCTTGTTTGATGGTCTTTATTACACTTTGGTGTATAGATAATTAGAAGTTTGTGTCTTCTTGGTCCGACAACGTTGACAGGTATATTGTAGGAAAGAAGAGTCCATGTGACATGGATACTTGATGACCTCCAAAAATTTGTGACGAATGGGGAAAGTTAGTATGATTTGTCATTAGAAGTTATTTTTTGACAAACCAGTTTGAAGTAATAATTCTGTACATTCCCAAAACCTGATTGGATGACCATTTTCAGGTAGTAAACTCGAGTGAGTAAAGATATGCCAACCATCGTGTCCTAGGAATTTTGTTGTACATATGATTGTTCATGCATGGACTCAATAATGTTAATATCTGACATGGGGTAAACCTGTCAGCCCATGAATCAAGCCAGGAGGCTGAAAAACCAAGTCTTTTGTGTGTCAGTCTGTGATGATAATAGTAGATACTACCAAAGGATACACTAGAATTGGTTACACAACTGAAGTGGAAGCTGCGAATTGGAGAATTTAGTACAAAACCCTCCGGTATTAACTTCTAACCTTTGAGATTGCAAAATTAAAGAAACTTACCTAGAATGCTAGTCCCTCGAGTAGGAGACCTGGGAATAGGGACGTGGTGCTCTAGACTGTGATACTAATTTATGCATTGGGCACTTAAGGTGCAACCCCATTCATTTTCATCTCCATTTTTTGTTTGTTCAGAGAAGATGTAGTATTCATTTGAACTCTACCTTTGAATGAGCATATTCTCACAAATATCTGAACTTCCACTTAGTTCTTGGTAGGCTAAGAATTTCTTCTGACTCGCTGATATTTTCCAGCAGTTCAGGTTCTTGGGCTTAATGCTCCTTATGAATTTTTCTTGCCTTGCATATTAACTGTTGTGTGCTTATAACTAAAGTCCAGCGTGTGCATGGATATTGCTTGCTGATAGTTTTTCCCGTTCTGAACCCTTACAAATATTTCATGTGAATTGCAGTCACACCAGACATCAGGTTTTTCAAGAAAGTAGCATATTCTCTAGACTGGCCCAGCATTTCCCTTTTATATCCAATCTCTTAAGGAGAGACCATCCCCAATCTCCTGAGGCTGAGAAAAGTTATTTGCCTGCCGATGCATCTCTTTCTGAGGCAATCAATACACCAGATTCTGGTGAAACACAGAATAATATTCCTGCAGATAGAACTGCCGAAGATTTTGTCATTTACTCAACTGAACTGCAGACACTATATAGCAACAACAGTGGTGAAATGTATTATTTGATGTCTATTATTTCTTCCCTCTCGATTCAATGCCCATCAACACGACTTTGTATTGTCCATTATATTATGCGTTGTCATGAGATTCTGAATTTATCTTTTTGTTATAGGGGTGATGATAGTAGCTTGGAACAAACAGATGTTGATTCCTCCGATTCTTATGACCTAAATGTGGAAGGTAGTTTCATTTTAGAAACCAAGTTGATCCTACAACTGTCGTGCAATGATTTCTTTGCTTTTTACAAATTTTTTAGACCATTTAATCCATGAAAAAGAGTGCATCTGAAGTCTCAAGTGATTAATGAATGTGAATAAATGCATGCCCAGGAGTGCCTTCTTTTCAAAGGGAGCCACTCATTCCGCGAAACTCGGGACCAGAATTTTGGATTTCAGAGGAATTGACCTATCAAGGGGCCTTTGATTGCAGAGCCTTATCAACGCTTGATAATATAAGCATCTACAAACTTCCGGTGGGGGTAAAACCATCAGAAGAGTTGAAAAACTGTCTCAGTATCGCAAACACAATTCATCACCAAGAGAAGTTAGGCAAGGATGATACGAAGGCCCAAACTCAGGCTCCTCCGAGGATGTCTTGGGATGCAATAACTGATGCAGGTTTTGAAGCGGTTTCAGAATTTTACGATAGTGCTTCTGCCGCATTCAAGGGAAATGACACTGATGTTTCTAAGAAGCAAGGACTTCTTTCTGCTCGTGCCGCATCAATGCTGGTTAGTAGTATTTCGTCTTCCGGTTTATGGACCTACAAAGTTCCACTAATGAGGCTTGCATATTTTTAAGGGCCATTTCATGACCATACTCATTACCTATGTAGCACGGACACTCCTCAGAGGTCTCCGTACTTGTGTCGGGCACATGGACACACGGACACACCAGGGACACACCAAAAACTGTATTGGCATGTCCAATTAATTTAATTTATTTTAAAATGGGGATACGCGGGGGACATGGTGAGGACATGCGGGGGACATGCCTGAGACACCGATTGGACACGGCAGAGGTTGATTGTTATTTTTTTTAATTTTTTTGGAAAAAATATGTTATTACATAATATATAAGTTAAAACTACAATTAAAGGTTTAAAATCCTAAAATATCCAAAAAGATCTATGTTTCATCTCCATCTCCACAGCGATCTATGTACAGTAATATGTTTTATCAACCTAATCATAATATATTCATCTACATCTCTTTGATTTGTATTGATTGTATTGTTGTTTTGTTTGAGTAGTAGTAATGTTCATTAATTAATCATTATATAGTATGTATGTATGTGTACGCATATGCTATATGTAAAAAAAAATTGCCGTGCTCCGCCGTGTCCGTATCCCATTTTTTTCAAAAATCTCATGTCCTATTTCTGTATCCGTGTCCGTATTCACGTCCGTGCTACATGGCTCATTGCTTATTTTTGATAAATTTCTATGGGCCTTTCTTGGGAGCTATTAGTTAATTGAAGTCATCATGTTGCTTTGCCAACTGAGTGTAATACATACAGAATCTAATTTGAACTCGAGTTTCTCCATTATTGGGTTTGTTGAATCAAACTATCAACTCCATGGAGTGGATTTTATGGCCAGTAACACTGTCGAATTCAGCAATGTTATTAGAATGTGTAAAAGTAATTTATGAAGATTTGATGTTAAAATATAGATAACTTGCTTGTCGTATGAATTTGAAAATTTTGAAATAGTCACTCTATGTTCCCTTAACAATCGTATTCATTGTATTTTCTTGCCATTCTAGATTTGGTCAATAATAGAATCTAACTGTGTGTGGGTGGGGGTGGGGGTGTGGGTGTGGGTATGGGTATGGGCATGGGCGCGGGTTTGCGCACATCTGTGGGTGGGTGGGTGTCACGCATAGCATGTGTATGACTTCAATTTGTCATTCTATTGTTATTGAATTGAGACTGTTCACTTTTAATGCTTCGTCAGTGCTGATTGTGTACTCTTCTTGCAGGAAGGTGAACGAGAATCACAAAAGAAGTGGAACCCTATTGTGGAAATTAAATATAGAGGTGGAATATATAAAGGGCGTTGCCAGGGTGGTCTTCCAGAAGGGAAGGTACTTTGCTATAGCCCTGGTACAGTAGTGAGAGCATCTTTTCCAGGTGTTTTGTAGTTATTCGTGTGGGAAAAGTAAAAGCTACACTTCTCAGGGGCGACTGTCACTTAGGAATGGAAGCATTTATGACGGAATGTGGCGCTATGGTAAGAGATCGGGTCTAGGTACATTCTACTTCAGTAATGGGGATGTTTTCCAGGGATCATGGAGGGATGACATCATCCATGGCAAGGTATGCCTTGTTCCTTGTGAGCATGTTTGTACTTTTCTTGAGATGCTGTTGTTGTAGGTAACATCAAGAGGCCCAGCGTAGATTTCTTCTCTCCTCACATTTACCAGTTTTCTGCCCAAAAGAAACATAATGTACATGCTATACTGTTATTACAACTTTCAATTCCTAACTAGTCAACTTTGTGTCATCATGTTCTTAGAGGCTAGAAGTACAACTTGCATTGGCTTTCAATGCCGAAACTGTTCCCTAGTAGTATGTTTCACTTGCATACCTATCTTTTGGTTCCCTGAATATGACTAAATAGACCAGGGAGTTTAGGTTTAATACTTTCCTAGGAATTATCTTATCACTGGTTATTGTGGTTTGTCTACAAATTTGAATCTGTTTCTGATTGTTCCATTTACTTTCTGAAGTGCACGTCATTTTAATTTGGCTTTCATAGCATGGTTTTTTATGTTGAAGTTAAAAGTAAGACGCAGGAGAAAATATTTTATTTGACTCCTAAGAATTACTATATTCGGAAAGATTACTAAAGGTAACACTGGGATCGTCACGTTTGTGTAATCATGTAGGGTTGGCTTTATTTCCACACTGGGGATAGGTGGTTTGTGAATTTTTGGAAAGGAAGGGCAAATGGCGAAGGGCGCTTCTACTCAAAGCTTGGTGAAATCTTTTTTGGCCATTTTAAGGATGGATGGCGAGATGGCCACTTTCTTTGTATCGATGTCGACGGTTCAAGGTTTGTTTTTGCTTGACTTGTCAGTTCTCCCCATTTGTTTCATTTTTTTTGTTTGAACGTTCTGGCACGCGTAAGACATGTGTCTTGAAATGTTAATGCACTTAAGGATAAAAGAACAGAGTATTGGGTTCATTTCCTAGCTATTGAGGTGTTTAATTTCCTTGAGATTGGCATAGTTTTGGTTGATCGTTGTGACAAGGTTGGGATCCCTGTGGAATGCCCAAGTTTCCACAATCTTTTGTTGCATAACTCCCGCCTTTATGGATACAAATTGGTGGTTTATTATGTCCGCAATAATTGGTCTTCATATAATTGTTTTTTTCTTTTTCCTTTTTGAAAGAGCTAAATCAATGTGGGAAAAATTCACTAAAAAGCTTTAAAAGTATTTTTTTAAATTATCAGTTTGATCAAATTCACATAAATGCATTGTCTTGGTGCATTTATCAGTTTGATCAAATTTTTCACATCTTAAATTATTTTTTAAAATCTAAACTTTGTTGCACCTAATATTACTTACAAATTCATTTATGTGCTGCTTGTGTAGTATTCAAATGCCAGACCACAACATTCTTCCAGCTTTTGCGTGGTCTTCGTTTTAATGATTTACTGGTATCTGGAGTTAAGAATAGGAGGAACAGCAGCTGGATTACCCCTCTCCTAAGTCCGCCCTTTTTTTCCATACAAAGGCAAGAACTTCAATAAATATAAGAAGGCAGTTTACAGGATACAGAAACCAAAACCAATCTTCAATATTCGCTAATCCAGTGAGCACCTTGTCAGTATGTTGATATATCTCAAGTCTCAGCTGTATTTTCTGCTTAACATTACGCAGCGTCTTTGGTAATGCCTTTGTTTCTATACTTCAAGGTGTTAAGTGGTAGCAATTGTTTTTTGGGCGTATTTGACTGATGAAGGTTTTTAATTTTTATTTAACGTCAGCAACCCTTCCAATAAGAATAACACCATAGGACTTCAAAACTTTCCCACATCTCAACTTTTTCCGTCATTTGGCTATTCCCCTTTCAAGTTTTAGATGTTTCAGCATTTTTTTGCTCAGTTTAACTAGATCTCGCATCATTTATCTGTCAAACATGTTGTTCTTGTGTTCATCACTTTGTTTGCATACTTTTGCTGTCTCACAGGTATGTTGAGATTTGGGATGAAGGTGTTCTTGTAAGTCGGAAGCAGCTGGACACTGATGCTGATTCTGTATAAACCATTTTCACTTGTAATATAATGTAAGTCGGATCATTATACCACAAGTAATTTTTTCCCCCTCGATGCGGGATTTTGTAAGTATGTGGACGAAAATTCTATAGAAAATTGCTCGTCAATACATAACAATTATGTGTAATTCCCACATTGCATGTAAACTTGCAATTCTACGTCCACCTATTATGGGAACACTAGTCTGCATTCCTCGTACTTCTAGCTGATTTTTCCTCGTTTTAACAGACAAATGCTTGAATGTCTGACATATTCTATGTACTTTTTGTATCCTATTATTCTTTAGAGAGGCAGCAATTTGTATGGCCGAGTTGTTAAATTGTATTGCTTTTCAGACCTGGAAAGATTTTTGTGTTTTTTTGAGCTCTGACCTGGAAAGATGACCAAGTTTATTATTTCATACAGTCCTGATTGTTTGAGTCAACTAAAAGTGAAGGGGCATATAATCTAGTGATGGGGACGAGCTCAGTGGATTATTAACAATATCAGATCTTCCCAAGTACTCAAAATGAATTGTAGGGAGCTAAGCAGAAAATGAGGCCTACTTATACAAACCTTTTTTTTTGTTTCTTTTCCGCCTCAGCCAAACTAAAACAAATTTAGCTTTTTCAATCAATTGGCTGAGGCCTTGGATATGTCGAGGAAAAAGAAAAGTAAAAATCTGATATGATATTTTGTTGGTAGCCAAGGTATTCAGTCAGTTTGTAATTAATTCTAACCTAATGGTCTTTGGGAGATTAATTCCATTGCCTACTAGCAAAGTTACTTTTAAAACCAAGATTTTTTATACTGTATGGATTGATTCTATAAAAATTAATAGCACCTCAAAGATTTCGAATTTAATATCTGAGCTAAATTTCAAGCCTTGATTATTACGCCAACCATTTGGGATTGAAAGACATACACGCACATATTCTACCTAATGATTTTGATTTCACATATTCAACTTCCATGAGCTACCAAACTGGAAAAAAAAAAAAAAAACAATTTGATGACTATCTAATGATTTTCTTCTCATTTCCCTGACCCAAACAACAGAAAAATGAACATTTTTCCCTCATAGTCCACCAAAATTACAACATTTTCATATATGGGGGTACATTTAACAACATCTAGCCCTCTCCGGGTTGGGGAAAGGGAACCGCAAAGGGTGGTTACACATTTTAGTACACTAAATATGAGAGGCTTTTTCTTGTACGCTTTTAAGTGGAAAAAAAAGCCCCTGAGGATACATGTACAGATGATTTCAATATTCCTTTGCTAGTTCAACACTCTTCTGGGGTGAATTGTACTGGTGGCTTGGAACAAGGCTGCAAAGAAAGTAGCCATTGGACAATACACCGTTAAGCATAAAATCTACAGAACAGAAACAAATGAAGCACATATATACATACAAGTAAACCAGGATAAACCATGTTGTTGGTCCCTTTAGTATTAGCGGGATTCCAATTTCGTCTATGTAGTTTTAATTTCATCAAAATCTGAACCTTGCACTTTTATTTCAATCCCAATGTAGTCCCTCTGTCATCTTCAATTTGTATTTCAAACAGCAAAAGATACATTTGGAACTCAAGGGAATTAGTGAAGTGAACATCCACCGTGTAATTTACCCCCTTTGTTTTTAATCTTGGGCTACTACTCACATGACTCCCATGCATCTTACGAAAATGATGGAAGAAACACATTGAAACAGGAAGGCCTATAAAATATATTGGTATAACTTTATTAAAATGATCTACCTGCAGTTCTGAGGAACCCTCCAGGATGATATCGATGACGTCTTCAAGCTTGGTGGCAAAGACATATATAGTTTCCAGTCCTCAATCATAACTCTAAGATCATGAATTTTGTTGCCCAGACCAAAACAACAATTTGCATGCATTGTACAAACTTGATTCAAATCTTTGCTCGGTTCGCAAAATCCGCCAAAGTTAGCAGTATCCAAGAATCTCATCTTTAGTTCTAGATCAATGACGAAAGCATCAAATTTGATAATGTTAAGGACATCCTGGTCATGGAATGCCGGATACACTTCTCGTGAGTTGTACCAGAACTTGTAAAACTCTATGGACCGGTTATTGGACCTGACAAAGTTAAATCCCCCATTTGGTCTGTTCTCCAAATCATAAGAGTTTCCCAAGAAATGATCGCATGCAATTTGAAAATCTGCATCCAAATAAAACTGGGGAAATGGGTCCCTGAACCACATGATATCAGCATCCTGGAGGAGGAAAACCAACAAAAAGATACTGAATATCACTGGGAAAAAAATCCAAAAGGCTGACTGGCTTGGATCAAAATGCAAAGTGTTAGAGCATGGAAGTCAACATGACAACGGCTTAAAATTGCTGAAGACAAAAGAAGATGCATTCCATCAACAAACACAAACCCCTCCAAGAGAATATCTTGTTAGACACAGAAATCAGTATAGATGAGGCTGCAGGCCTCAAATCAAAAATCACTAATTGACAAAAGGAAGCGACTAAAGCCAGGTAATTCTACAAAAACAAAATCAACTCCCACTTTAAGTTCAAACCTTTACTGTTGGGTTTTTCATATTCCGATGTTCTGTCATGGAGTATTGCTGTTCCCAATACTTTTCTGATCAGTAGAGTACTTATGTTTCCTAATATAAAATTCTGAAACCTGGAATCCGAGTTTCCCAAAAAATCTACATATATTTCCATGTAAATCCAGAAATAATAGCCAAAACAGTCATAATCAAAACCCATATCTCTAGATGGTTAATTTTTGTAGACGGCGTATTACCATCAGTTGGTGTAATCACATAATGTCATAACAAAGAAAAAACGGGGCGAAGTAGTATGATGCTACAATAAAATGTAACATCAGTAATTGTTACTGTAGAAGACCACAACGTGCTTTCGCCCATAATCAGAGCATCAAATCCGTTACATAATGTGGACTGATACTGATCATCTTAGAAGATCTAGATAGTTTAATTGGAAAATAAGAAATAGCAATGACAAATTCTCTTAAAAGTCATTGTACAAAGTGGAAAGAAGAAATAAGAACTTCTAACTTGTTTTATCACGATGAAGAGATTTGTGTTTGAAGCAGAGAGAGAGAGTGTGTATACCGTGAAAACAAAGTTGAATCCCATCTCAAGAACAGAACGTAGGAAATCGATCCTTCTCCACATCATCTTCAAGTAGTCAGGGCTCATAAAATAGGCTTCTTGAGAGAAGTCAACCCCTTCAGTGACAAGGGCAAAGCAAAGGGTGTGGACCACCAAACAACGAGAAAATGCTCTCTCATCCAAGGCAATAATCACCAAATGCTTCAGAAGTTTACGAGTGCCATCTCCAATTCTAAAGCTCTCAAGAAACAGGTCAGTAATCGAATTTGGAGCAGCCCAAGCTTCATTTAAAGTCGTTAAAATAACAGTTCCATCTTTCATGGCAGCATTCTTTAACACTCTTCCAAGCTTGTACTCTTCGCTCGTCTAAGATGGTTAAGAGAACTCAGCACAAAAAGGAAATTTTCACGAAACACTAACTAGCACTAAATTACATAGAGAAGCAGAAAATGGCACAAAATAGATACACTAATGAATATATATGATTTATCCCCATGCCTATACCATCCATATCCTCAGAGCTGATAAGAGAGGATCATAAAAATCAATCAACATAAGTTGAACTTAAACATGCTTTGGAAAAATTGATCCCAAAAACAGCAAAAAAAAAATCATTCATACTAAAGCCAAATTAAACTAAGTCTTATTGAAGAGTCTAACTTATGAATCTCCAAAGCTCCCTTATGAATGGGTGAGAAAACTGTATCCCACTAAACTTTGACATACTCAAACTCTTCCCATTGACCACTCACAAGAATTTCTTAGCAAAACACCGAGCAATCAATAGACCTTACCGACCTCATACAAGCAAGCATTTGAGAAATACTACTTCAAATCAAAATCAACCTACCACCGTCGATAGAAGTCTCTTCCAAGTAGCAAGTTCCCTTCCAAATGGATCAATTGCCCACACCACACCACCCTAAATTAAAAGTGAGGATCAAGGGGAACCCAAATAGGTAACCAACCCATCACCGACAAGCCAAAACTTAGGCATAAGATCCATATTATCCACCGCCCCCCACCAAGGTAACTGCACTTCCAACCAACACATAACATGAATTTCTTAAACTTCTTCAAACAAAACAGGACACAGCTCAAAAGTCCACCCCCATCCCCTACTTCACACCCATGAGTAAAATCTCCTTCTTAAGAACCCTAGCCATCATCTGACTAAGAGCATCCTAGACAAAATTGAAAATGATTGGAAAAAAGTGATCCGCTCAACTCAGTCTCCTAGGAACTCAGGGAAAAAATGCCTCTGCGAACACCGTTTATTGAATAAGTCACCTTAGAAGCACAAAATATCATCCAATTCCTCCGTCGACCATTAAATGCCATCTTCTGCATGAAATGAAAGAGCAATCTCAAGAAACATGATGGTATGCTTTTTCCAAGTACAACTGTCAAGACTAACTCCTTGGGTTTCATGACCATCCGAAGATAATCAATCATTATCCCTTGGAGATATGGATTCCAAGGTCTTCCCCTCCCTAACCAAAATTCTATATTTTGGAATTGGAAAGCAAGACGCATCTACCTAACTCTTTCGTAGTGTTTTGACCTCTATAATGGTCTAACCTAGAGAGTCCCTTGTAACCAGACCCGGATCTTGGGCTCGCTGTCCCGCCAACAAACCAATGACAAAGTAGAAAGGGAAGGCAATAGAAAGAGGTCTCCCTTCCTCCCTCCGTTTGTCTTCTTCTTGCTGCTTTTCTCGTCCATCCTGAACTGCGCCGCTTACAGATTCAGTTGCAGGTATCTAAGCATGACTTTTCAACTAGGAACCAACTGCTTCACCTAAATCCTTGCTATCAGCCCCATATCCCTTTCTGGGGTAATTAAGACAATGAAATATAAGCAATGCACTAAAGCTCCTCTGAAAATCCCCATGCTTATAAGAAGAGAAACATAATACCCCAATCTCCACTCCAGCACTTCTGATCAATTTACAACCTCAAAGAAAGACCAAAAAACTCAAATTGGCATTGAAAAGAAAATATCACAGCCAGAAGACAAACGCAACCTAGATTCAAAAGCCAAAATTGAACGGAAGTTTGTTAGAAAAATGTAAAATTGAACGCAAACTTGTGCCATGATTTGCAAAGTTCATACGCATAAAACCAAATGTCACAATCACGCTCGTTTTTGATATAACAGTTTTACCTATAGGTGGCTGGTGAAACTCAAGTGAAAGTTGGATTTGATGTAGCATTGGGATTTCACTCAATCATATTAACTAGTCATTTCATATCCATAATAATAGAGCTCTCGAATACATAATCGAAATCATCAGGTAAACTTACAAAACCCAAATTTGAGCTGAAACGATAACGACAAACCTTCATTTAATATTTAAAACTATGCAAATGGACCCTAACATTTTCTAGCTGATTTATCACCTTACAGGCGATTAAAAAGGGAAATTGAACTTACAGCTATAGAATTATTGGGGGTTTTAACGTAGCGATGGTCAGAGGGGTCAGATATTTGAATCCTGGCTAAATAGGCGGCTTTGAAGAGGACGAAACAGGAGAGAGAGGCGGCGAAGAAGAAGCAAACGACGACGATAGAACGGCGGAGGAAGGCGGAGGAGTCAGGCAGCATGTCGATGTAGGGATTGCCAGCGGTACAACGAAATGTCGCTCGCCGCTGGTGGAATGCCAGTCGTCGGTGTCCCGATGGTGGTTTCAATCTCATTGACGATGGATCGGACCATGCTCGTATAGAGAGGAGAGAGGAGGGAGAGAGGGAGAGCGGTTTCTCAGATTGTGTGATAACAAACGGCGGTCCGTTATCAAAGTTATTAACATGCGTTCTGTACCGTCCGTATAATAGTATTGGATGTTAGAGTTTTATTTTGGCAACTGTTTGGGTCTATTCTGGATTATTTCGACCTGTTTCGATCAATATCGGCCGATAATGTACCATACTAGTCTGTATTTAAAAAAATAAAAAAAATCAATTAATACTTTTTTGAATAATTAGACATAAATTGAGACTAAATTATCTTTTTTTATGTTTTGTGATTTGTTTTTAAACTATGATATTTTAGTTTATATATTTAATACGATTTTTTGTAAAAAATATATATTAATTTTGACTGGCGGGGCGGCGCTTCTGTTCCTTTTTTTTTGGAAAGTATTTTATGTAATTTTTTCCGAGGGGTGGGCCTTGATTGGTTTAACCTCAAACCCCCATACATCGTTGAATGCAATTTTATAGGCTGACCTAAAAAATGAATGAACATTATTTAAAAATTTGAGCCACATTCCACATTAAAAAATTACAAGTATTTACTTTGTTTATGTATATTTTTTAGACAGTACAGTAAAAAGTCAATTTTATTAGAGCAGACTAACCTCATAAGAGTTAATAATATTCAAAAAATTTGAAATTTACAATTTTTAGAAGGAACAAATCTTTAAATTCCAAATTTTAACCACCAAACTAACATATTAGAGTTATAAATGTCTTATATGAACAATTAACTTTTGATCTTATACTGTCAACTAAAATTTTAAGCCAAAACAAGTGTCATTTGGTCAAATATTTATCGAGATAGTATTAAACTAAAAACTTTAGTCTACAAAATGAATTATTTTATTTTATTCATTGAAATAAAATTCCTTGTAAATTTCACGTAATATGAGTGATGCTCACACTTTTTAAGTTGGTAAATAAAATTACACTTATCTAACTTATATTTTTTCAGTCTTGTCCAAGCGGGATTTAAATTGTTTATCTTTTTGTAAAGAAAGATATCAATAAAAATTAATTTATTCAAAAATTATTTAGATTCATCTCATAAATTAGATCTAAGAAATAAAAACCTCTAAAAACTATCAGAGTTGTTAACCAATTAACGTGTAGCACCATTATTTTAAACCAAAATTTGGTGTGGTTTGTCAATTTGGGGTGATTAAATTATGTCTTTTAATGAACGAAATTGTCCTTGTTTTGTTCAGCTATGAGTCATTTATTATCTCTATATTCTTGTTCGATGTTTTCATTTTTCTGTTATTTTTTATCTCTTTCTCTTTGATTTCTCTTCTTGTTTGTAGTTTCTCTATTTCTTTCAGCTCTGTGCTGATAGTTGTATCTCTGTATCTCTTTCTCTCTGCTCTTTTTGGTTAGGTGGATTGATCTCTATTTCTTTGTTAACGCTCGACTTATTTTATTAGATAAAACTTAAAATGTCATAAAATTTGTTGGTTTAGTTTTGAGTAAAACAATGAACAAATAATTTCATTACTTCAACAAGGAGTAGATATGTTATCTGTCGCAACAGATAACAATACCATGTGATGTTATCTTTCAAAGCCAATAGATAAATTATTTGTTAAAATAATAAACCAATATTGAATAGTTATTTATTCTATTAATTTTATTACTTCAACAATGAACAGATAATGTTATCTGTTGCAATAGATAACTATATTAGATAGTTCTGTCTATTGGTTTGATTTTGAGTACTAAAGATATCAAACCCAACAGATAAAATTATTTGTTAGCTTTGATTTCTGTATTAGTCAAATTAAAACACATAAAACAGATGATGTTATCTGATAATATCTAATTCGCACCAATTTATCAAATTTGGTGTTCAGTGCAAAATTATTTTTAGAATCAGTCTGTCAACAGGACTTCCTTAGATTTTACACACACACACATAGATATGGCCTATACCACAAGGGCAAAGTGAAGTTTGCCCTTTATTGTTCTAGTATGGTGACCACTATTTATTGCAAAACTAACCATGCCTTGTTCTTTCTTTCCGTTCACATGGAGAAGTGGAAAGTAAACAGTGATCCTTTCATTCCCATAGATGTAGAAATGGTTAAGTTAGTAAATCATTTGTGTGCTGCATTTTGTGAAGATGAAGAACTATTTCAGTAGATACATACTTGTATACATACCCATATCTACACATAGATACATACAGAGTTCTTAGGTTTTTAGCTTCTTGTGTTCTTGGGTTCTCATGAAAAAAAAATTAATTTCGATTATGTCAAATCTTGCATGTGGATATTAGTATCCGACATAACGAATAAGTTAA